>PVKN010006780.1:0-27832 GCA_004027915.1 Capromys pilorides
TTCTTCTTTTGAGTTCTTACACTAGAGAGACTATATGATATTTACATATGTAGGTCTGGTTTATTTCACTTATGAGTATATGTTCAATATATATCCATTTATATATGAAGTCTTCTAGTTTATCATTCTTTATAGCTGAGTAATATTCATTTGTATGAAAATACCACATCTTTTTCAATCATTCTTCAGGTGATGGGTATTTTGGTTGTTTCTAAGATTTGGCTATTACACATTGTGCTACTATGAACACAGGTGCACAAATATCACTATGGTATGATGTTTTCAGTTCTTCTGGGAAAATTCCCAGTAGGGGGATAGCTGGATTGAATGGGATTTCCAGTTCTAGTTTTTTAAGGAGTCTCCATCTGCTTTCCATAATGATTATACCAGTCTGCATTCCCACCAGCAGTGGAGAGGGGTTCCTTTTTCCCCACAGCCTCTCCAACATTTGTTGTTGGTTAATTTGTTTATGGTAGTCATTCTTTCTGGGGTGAGATAGTGTCTAAGTGTCATTTTAATTTGCTAGCAATGTGGAGCATTTCTTCATGTACTTATAGGCTTGCTGGATTTCTTTCTCTTAGAAGTGTGTGTTCATCTCAGATGCCCATTTCTGAATTGGGTCTTTGAATTTTGGGACCCTAATGGTTTTTAGTTCTTTATAAATTCTAGATAGAAGATCTTTGTCTAAATAGTTATTAACTAAAAGCTTTTTGAAACCTGTGGGTTGTCTTTTCACTCTGTTGGTAATTTCTTTTGATGTGAAAAAAGTTCTCATTTGGAGGAGGTCCAAGTTATTGATTCTTTCAAGTGTTAAACGTGCATTTTGTTTTTTGTCCATGAACTCTTTGCCTACCCCAATGTCTTCAAGATTTCATCCGACTTTCTTCTCTAGGAGATTTAGTGTTTCTCCTTTAATATTTAGATCTTTAATCCATTTTGACTTTAGTTTAGTGCACGATGATAGACTTCAGTCAAGTTTTAGTTTTTGGCATGTAGAGAGCCAGTTTTTCCAGCACCGTTTGTTAAAGAGGCTATCTTTCTTCCAGTAAACATTTTTGGCCCTTTTGTCAAAAATAAGGTGGCTGAGTGTGTTTGTATTTGCTTCTGCATCTTCTAATCTATTTCACTGATCCTCAGGTCTACTTTTTGACAATACCATGCTGATTTTATCACAGTAGCTCTATAGTATAACTATAGGTCAGGAATTGTAATGCCTCCTGCCTTATCTTTGTTGCCCCGGATTGTCTTTGCAATTCTAGGTCTTTTTTGGTTCCAGATAAATTTTAGGAATGATTTCTCCAGGCCTGTGAGGTATACTGATGGTATTTTGCTAAGGATTGCATTAAATCTGTATAACAGTTTAGGAATATGGCCATCTTCACAATGTTGGTTCTTCCTATCCAGGAGCAGGGAATATCTTTCCATTTTCTGAAATCCTCTAGGATCTCTTTTTTGAAAATACTGTAGTTTTTATTGAATCAATCTTTTACTTCTTTAGTTAGGTTAATTCCTAAGTATTTCATTTTTTTCAACGCTATTGTAAAAGGTATCATTTCTCTAACTTCCCTCTCAGTGCTTGGGAACCCAGTATTGACACTGTCCCTGGTACAGCACTTTATACTAGAAGCCACGCAGCTTATAAGATAGAGAAATGCCTTTAAAAGCATTATCAAGGACTGACTTAATTTAAATGCTGCTCTGGTAAAGGAGATGGAACTGAATGTTAGTGCTAAACAAATTACTTTGTTTAAAGTAGCAAAAGCTTTGAAATTAGTTACTGGAAACGAAATATATGCAAAGAAGAGAATGCCTCTCCAACAAACTGGACAGAAAAATGAGACTAGACAACAACTCAATCAAAAGCGAACGCTGCTGTATGTGGCCGGCTGAGGGCGCTCCATCAGAAGCCGCCCAGCGCCCGGCTAACAGCTCCGCTGGGTGAGCACCGTCAGGTAACGGGAATGCTGGGAGTTCTCAGGGGAGACGCGAGGTGCATTGTGGGTGAAGCAGCCGGATGAGGCGGGCGGCGGCTGCGGAAGAGAGGCCCCTGCTGGCGGGTCCGACCGGCTCTCTGGCGACAGCGGCCGACCTGCGGCGGCTTCTCCCTTAGCCGGGCCCTGACCCCGGCAGGGCGCCCCCCGGCGGGCACCTTACCGCTGTGGTGAGCTGGGAAGGCTGCCGTGCCGCCGCGGCGCCCTCTTCGCTCTGCTGGTGTCTGCTCCTTCCACGGCTGGAGTCCCTCCTCCTGCGGCGGGCCGGGCTGGCCTCCACGCCTGTCTTTGGTGAAAAAGTAAGTGGACGACGCCTTTCTGGGGAAAGCGGAGTGAGCCGGGGTGCGGCTGTCTGAGGCGAGCTGGGCCGGAGGCATGGCGCCCGGCGCTGCCCTTTCCTCGCGGGCGTGCTCTTCTCCTCTCCACCTTCGTGGTCAGCACTTCTTGGCCAACCTCGCCGTGGCACTGCTGGCTACTGACGTCCTCCCGTGGCTCTGCTCCTCCTCTCACGTGTTGGCTGTGGGCACGGAGTAGCTCGGTGTGGTCTCTCATAACATCGCGGGTTCCTGCCCTCAGGGGAGAGGCCGGCTCGCCTGGGGCTGCCTGGAGGCCGTGTCCTGACGCTGAGGCTGAGGCTGAGGCTGAGGCTGGAGGGGAGGCTAGATGTGGAGACCCCTGGGGTGCAATCGGGCGACGCCGCTCCCTGGCAGCGGCTCTCCCAGGAGGACTGTCACACATGCCTCTCTGTCTCTGTCTCTCTCTCACACATTCTGTCTCTGCCTTTCTCTCTGCCTCTCTCTCTCTCTCTCACACACACATACACACACTCTGTCTCTCTCACTCGTGTCACACACACACACTCTATCTGCCTATCTGTCTCTGTCTCCCTCTCTCTCTCTCTCTGTCTCACACACACCCACACACATTCTCTCTATCTCTGTCTTTATCTCTCTCTCTGTCTCTATCTCTGCTCTGTCTCTTCTTGTCTCATACACATATATTCTGTCTATCTCTGTCTCTGTCTCTCTGTCTCTTTCTCTCTCACCCACACACATTCTCTCTGTCTCTTTCTCTCTGCCTCTCTCACGCGCACATACACTCTCTGTCGCTCTCTCTCGCTGTCTCTTTTGCTGTCTCTGTCTGCCTGTCTCTCACTTGTCTCACATACACACTCTGTCTGCCTGTCTGTCTCTCTCTCTCTCACACACACATTCTCTCTGTCTCTGTCTGTATCTCTCTCTCTATCTCTGCCTGTCTCTCAGTCCTTGTCTCATATACACATATTCTCTCTGTCTGTCTACCTCTGTCTGTCTCTCTGTCTCTGTCTCTGTCTCTCTCTCTCTCTCTCTCTCTCTCACACACACGCACACATATTCTCTCTGTCTCTGTTTCTCTTTGTCTGTCTGTCTGTCTATCTCTGTCTATCTGTCACTCTCTTCACATGTCCTATGTACATAAACAAAAGAAGGTGGATTTATTCTGGGTGCAAACAGAACCAAATGACCTGAAAAATATGAACTTCATTTTATTGTTGCTTTCACTTCACATACTGAACTCTGAATTTCTTTTTTTACTTAGTAATAAAATTTTGTTTTTTCCAAATGTCCAGCTGGTGGCAACTCCCAGGGCCCAGCATGACAGCTCCTGTTCGGCCTCAGTTTTGCTTCCCAGCAGGAACCCTGACAAGGTGCCTGACTTCTCCAGCTCCTGTTTGTTTTGTTATCAAGCAGGGATGGTAGCCCTGTCTTCTCCGGATATGGCTTCCAGCCTTTCTTATGACTTGAAGAGTTAGAAAAAATCATACAAAGTAGTCAACTTGCTCAGTGTCTGTAACTCTGAGAAACTCAAGAAAGGCTCACAGAGGATCCTCAGGCACTGGGTCCTCCATGTCTGCCCAAGGCCTGGTGTGCTTCTGGGAAGCCAAAGGGCAGGAACAGGAGAGGCGGGCACAGTGTCACCTCCCAGTCACAGACACTCATGAGGGGCAGCATAACTTGTCCACATTACCTAACCCTTGCTGGCATCAAGCTTGACTTAGTGTCTCCCATGCCCTAAAACATCCCATCATGCATTCCTGTTTCTATACCCCACACATCCTCCTATCTCTCAGAATGGTGCCTGAGGTCCAGTCGGCTGTGCTGCATGTTAACTCCTGCCAACCCAGGACACCTGTTGGCATGAACTTTTCTCAGAATTGTGTCATGACTCGGAGAGGTGCTTGGGGCCAGGCTCCTAAGTACTGCCGTGAGGAAGCGTGACACAGACTTTTCTCTGTGTCCTCCGCCAGCAGAGCCCACGGCCCTTTTGCTTGGACAGCTACAGGACAGTAAGCCTGCTGTAGCCTCTTTCTTGGCCTGTTTTCTGCTTCTCTCTCAGATCGATGCAAGCCACAGATGCACTCCGTGCTGTTTCAGGTGCAGGCAGGGCGCTTCCGATCATCACACTGCACTTGGCTGCTTCCCTTCCTCCCACAGGGGCGACTTCCCTCACGATCCCACCAGCTAGCACTCTCCACAGCCACACGCCTCTTACCACTCAGTAGCCGACACCATCTCTCGGTTGTGACCAAGGCAGGGGCGCCTCCTCCCATGGGTCCACTGCTGTCCAGCAGCGTGATCACCAGGAAGAGGAGCAGCTCCGACCTTGGCCCCGTGTTGCCTGGTCCCCAGCTCAGGGCAGGGTCTGAGGTCTGCCCAGGCCCTTCCTCCCCCCACCTCCCATGCCTCAGGCTTCCTGTGGGCATTCCCAGGTCACCTGGTTCTTCTGTGAAAAACGCCTGCTTCTCTGCATTCTTTATTCCATATTCCGAGGTTTTGGTTTAACAAGCTCATGTTTCAACCTTCTAGGGCTGATTACTATTACTATTACGAATCACTGTGCATAGTAATTTGTGTCTCTTACCACTAATCTTCCTCTCCTTAGTACCACCCTATTAGCGTTCAAGCCCTGGCCCTGCCCTTCCCCTGAACCCTTGCCCTCCCATTTTTCACAGAGTCCTGGGCTTCATCTGGGAAAAGGGAGAGAAACAGACATACAGGGAGACAGAAATACAGAAACACAGAAAGAGAGAGGCAAAGAGAGAAAGACGGGGGTGGGGGAGGGAAGAGGGAGACAGCAGACAGACACAGAGACAGAGAGAGATAGACACACAGAGAGAGACACAGAGTCACAGAGACAGAGACAGACAGAGAGATAGAGAAAGAGACAGACAGACGGAAAAACAGAAACAGTGTCCTTTGCTGCAGGAGGGCAGGGCTGGGCCTGGTGACTCAGTGAGAGGACACAGATGGACTAGGGCTTTCCATACACTAAGAAGCCCACGGAGGTGCACAGGAGCAGCTGTACAGAATGACACCCTGAGCACACGGTCTCCGTGCTTGTGCGTGGCTCCATGCAGGACTCCGAGACCCCTGCAGGCCTCACCTCAGCTGCAGTCAGCTCACCTCCCAGGTGTCTGCAGCCCACTGCATCCCTGCTGCCTGCCATGTGTCATCCACTCTCGGAAACTGGGGCTTTTGTCTCTTTCTAGGCCTTTGCTCCACTTTTCTGCTCTGGATTCCCAGGTGGCACGCACCTATTCCTGACTGCGTGTGGGAGAATCGCCACGTGGCCTTGCGTGGGAACACAAGTTGTTGTCCAAAGGGATAGCTCAGCCTTTGCTCCTTGAAAATGTGGGCCATGCTTTGCACTGGCCTAGGTACTGAATCATCTGGAATTGTTAGGTTCCATGACTGGTACGTAGGTGAACCATACTGTGTCTTGACGACGCTTCTCTCAATATGAAAGCTGATTCTTTTTCTTAAGTTCCTTTGCTATTTGCACGTCCTCTTCTGGAAAGTTCCTGCTAGTAGTTTTGTCCTATTGTGTCTTATTCAGAAAATAATTTGTTGATGTCGCTCAGGGTTCTGAATGTTAATACTGGCGAGGTGATGTGCTGTATGCTGCCATTATTTTACGGTATCATTTCAATACAATTTTGTGTCTTAAGACCTGAATATAAGCATTATAGTATGATGCCTCATAAATTTGCCATAGGGACAGATGTAAAAGAGAGTAACAAAAGGTACAGTGACACAGAAGTGACATATAAATAGTGCATATATTTGCAGAGGACAAAGAGACACTTTGAAATGCATAGACATGGTGACATTTTTATTGAAATTTTGCCCATCAGCATCCTTCACTCCTCTCCCCACATAGCTTCCTAAGTTTGTGTTTCTTTTCTGAAAAAAACAAGATGAATGGTGTAGCAAGTTTCAAATCGCACAGGATCCAAGTTAGTGAAGGAAAGTTGAGTCAGAACCAGTTGCAGAAAAGTGTGCTTCCAGAAGTACTTGCAGAAAACTTACAACACATGGATAAAGAATTGGACATACAGATAAGTGTGGAATATAGAACTCCAATTAATCGTGATCACAATAAGGCCTCACCAAGGCATGTAATACTTAAGATTCCATAAGTTTAGCATAAGAAAAGAATATTAAAAGCTGTTGAAGACAAGAAACAAATCACCTGTAAAGGAAAGGCCACCACAGAGTACACTAGACTTCTCAACCCAAAACCATCAGTCAACGAAAGCATCCCAGGGTGTGGTGACTGTGGCCTGTGGTCCAGGCCGGACCGAGGCTTGGTTAGGTTTTGCTGTGACTTTTAGACCTTTACTGACACACTCAGTTAAGACACTCAGCATGGCAGGTCTGAAAGGAGCGGCTCCTGGGTCCCTCCCACGCAGTCACCAGTGTTCACCTCGCTGTGGTCTGGTTTCCTGCAACAAAATCCAAAGATCGATTTTTATTCCCAGGACAGTTATTGTGAGGTAGGACAGGCGCATCTAGGGTGAGTCCTGTCTGGCTCACTGACAGAAGAGAATCAGCTGCTCTGCTCCCTTCATAAGTTTTGCCCTGGACTGAGAGTTGCAGGCTCACGCCAAGCCCCTCTGTCAGGGTGATAGGGATCCTTTTAGGTCATCCGTGCTGTAAGGCCACTGCCACAGCATCTGAGGCCCCACATGGCGAATCATCCCCAACCAAGGCCCTGTCCTTTTGTGAGCCAGCTGTGGCCTTCTCCGGGACCTGTTCCATACAGAGGACAGTCCGTGGCTGCTCTTGCACACAGACTGGTAGGCAGTGGTGCTCGTGTCTGAAAAGGCCACCTGGATCTGCACTGCACAAGCCCAGAGCGAGGCTGGGCCTGTGGGGAGTAATTTCCGGGGGTCACCATGAGCTTGGGATGTGCAAGGCCATGGTAAAGCACTGGCTAGGGCTGTGTATGGGGCCATAGGGCTGTGACCTTGTGGCTCCATGCAGCCCTGACCCTGCCTGCCTGGCCCTGCTCCTAGCTTCCCCTCCTGGCCTTCCTGGGCTGTGTGTCCTCGCTCCCTGCCTTGGAGCTTCTGCAGGCGCAGCCACCCCTGGGCCTGAGTGCCTGAGGGATCCTGAGCCCGAGCCTGGCCTATGAGTGTGTATGGCATTGTGCTGAGGTGCAGCCCTGGGGAAGGAATTGAGGAGGTGGTCGCTGTGGGGCATCAACGCAGATGGGGGGCAGATGCGCCGCTCAGCGGGAGGACTGGGAATGACTAAGTCATTCCTAGGTTTGCTCACAGGAAACTGATCAATATTAACTCAAATTACGGCATTCTCACTACAGAAATCTCTGAAGAGCATCTCATGGCGGGAAAAAGTTTCTTTGTGTGTTCTAGTTATAAGAATCTTGGGGATAATTTATCAAAATATAATTGAATTTAAAGGTGAAAGTTAAAGCTAAGAGCTTTGTGAAATTTGTTGTTCATATTTGGCCTTAAGTTCTTCTGCATTTAATTATGTATTTCACTAACAATTGAAAAATGCTTTCAGTGTTTCATATAAGTGATAGCCTTAATTTCAGCTACTGTATATTCATTATTCATATATGTGCTGCCGAAGCGAGCATGTGTATATTCATTGTTCGTAATGTGCAGATCCTTTTACTCTACGTAACGTAACTCTGCTGAGTACAGATGTGCAGTGAGGGGCAACGCACCATCATCCCAACCTTACAGATGTTCACAGTCTCGAAAATGCTATCTTCTGTAAACATTGCTCTGTTTGTCTACACAGAGAAATCCATGGCTTCAATTAGTATCTGATTCTTTCACAATCGGTTGTATTTCTTCATTTGTTTAATCAGCTATTCAGTTATTCATGCAAACGTGAGGTTGATATCCCACGTGACACGTAACTAAGGCCCTAAGAGCATGTGGTGTTCTGCTCTTCTTCATAAAGATGCTTCCATGGTTTTTGCCCACAGGGCGGGCTCAGCCATCCAGGAGCTTCTCACCACATCTACATTCCTTATTTTCCATTCTGAGGTCCAGTTTTGCTGGGCTGCTCAGCGGTCCAAACAGATGGAGCGACCAATCCCACTGGTTTGGTCTTCCACGTCCCTGGAAAGCACCCGACACTGTGTACTGGGCAGTCCGGGGTTGACGCATTGGAAATACATTGTCATTGCTGTTGGAAAATTTCATTTCACTTTATTTTTAAGGGTTTCCTTTAAAAGTTATCTGCACTAAGTTTTGATCAAACCTCTGGTGCATGCATGTGCTGATATCAAAAAGGTATTTAAATAAATCTGTTTCTGTGGTCTCAACTATTTGCCAATAGTTGTCTTTTAATAAAATGTGATTATTTTGAATTAGTCCATTGTGGTTTTGGCATATATCAACCACTTTTATACCACCCCCTTCCTTGTATGTCATATTTTAAACCCTTTTGATCTACACTCATGAATAACAGTCACCTGTAAATTACAGTTTTCATATCCCAATAATTGTTTCTGATGGAATTCATTGCAAATTCCTACCACCACAGTAACAGGAAGCAATGGAATAGTCTCTGAGCCCTGTGGGCCATGGTGCACTTCCTAGGCTCTGTGGGGGTAAACCAAGGTGTGCAAGAGGCCGCATCTTTCTGGCGCCTATAAGGAGGGTCTGGTCCGTGTGATCTGGCTTCTGTGCTCTTGGCACCTTGCAGCCTCCTTGTGGTGCACGTCCTGACCAGATGGCCTCATGGCCCACGTTCTCTCTGTCTGTCCTGTCTCTGGCTCTGACACCTTCTCCCTAGCCCCACATTCACAGCTGGCAAATTCTCTCTACTTTAAATGATTTTTGCTTAGGTAAAGACAACAGAAAAATAGAAAACGCAAACATTATGTATTTGGTGACGTTGCCTGAGAATTTATGTTCAGTGCTTACGTGTGCTAAAACCAGCCACAGGCCTGAACTAGAGAACAGCAGACACCTGGGAGTGCAGTGTGGATTAGTCCTTCGAGTTTCTTCCCGTCTGTGGCTGGTGCCTGGTGACACAGCAGCAGTCACACAGCACATTTCACATAGCAGCTCCTTTCCTGTTCCTTACATCTGGGATCATTAAAATGGCAGGTGATGCTCTGATTTCAGAAAATCTGAGGGATTTGCACGGTGGAGAATCTGACAGGCCATCAGCATCAGTGAAAGAGGACGACTTTCTCAGACTTGATGACTCCAGGAATTCGAGGATGCAAACCTTGGCACCGTCAGACACGTGTTGTCACAAGCTCCCTACGCAGAATTGTGTAGGGCAAAACCCAACAGGGCAAGAGCAGGGTGACTTCACAGGAGCACTGAGCGGGCAGCTTCTATGGAACCTCCAGCTCCTCATAGATGTGCTCAGGGGACACCATGGAGGGCCTGATGTCACTACTCGGTAAGTAAACGATCACCTGGGAAGAAGCAGGACAGCAGATGCTCAGTCACGTCAGCAGGAGGGAAGGAGCCCCCAGGCCTGGCGCTTCCTCAGGGCTGTCACTGGCCACGTTCCCTCACCACCGTGACGCCCTAAGGTCAGTTCCCAGCCTCGCTCTAGCTCTGCTGTCTGAGGAGCCCCACAGAGCCAGGAGGATTTCCAGGGAACAGGAGCCCAGAGCTCACTGCAGGGCTGGGGCAGCTCCTGGCCGTCTCCACCTGTTCACTCCTTCCCAGAAAGGGGATTCATCTCACAGCACCGGATTTCTTTTCTCTGCCTGGTTGACTCCAAGAGGGGCAGAGACTAGGGAGAGAGGAGGGAGGAGAAGAGCTGAGCGGTCCCCGCACTTGCCTTGTTGATGGCGCAGGCCACCTTGCACCCAAATACACAGAGGGTCAACGCCAGGCAGGCTTCCAGCACAACAAGGAGCAATATGGCGAAGTGCTGCAAAGATGCAGAGTGACATAAAATGTCACCTGGGGAGGCAGCTGTCACTGCTCCCAGGCAGGTAGTGGAGGACACAGATTGGGGAACAGGGAGGGAGCTGAGCTTCGCGTGCGGCCCTGAGCACTCTGAGACTCCAGAGCCCTCCTCCTGGCATGCGCAGTGAGCACGGCACACGCTCACACTCTGTACTGAGCCCCCAGCAGTCGGGAGGCTCCACCCCTGCTCATGGTCTCCATGCCTTCAGCTAGGATGAGGTGGGGCCCTGAGGAGAACTCCTGTCCTGTAGGATTGCAGTGTCCCCTGTCTCTGTGTCCTCGGGTGTCTCCCCGACAACAGGCCTGGCCCTGCTCCTGCAGGTCTCCCTCACTGGGTTCAGTCCTCTCAGCACCAGGAGGAGCGCGGCCCCTGCAGCCAGGCCTGCTGTGCACTCAGGGTCCCTGCATACCCTGAGCTCCTGCGCCTGTCCATTTGCTGTTCCCCTGCAGCAAGGCGCTAGAGTAACAGGTGGAGAGGTGCTGCGACAGCTTTGTGTCCGCAGATGTTCTGCTAAGCAACCTCACCACAGGGCTGTGAGAGGGGAGGATAGTTCGCAAGGGTCCCTCTCAGGCCAGTGCTCCTGCGAGGTGCAAAGTGCCCTGCCCTGTCATGGGTGAGGTCCTTCCACATCATTGTGTTCCTAATGAAGTTCAAATCCAAATTCTCAGTGATCATCGAAGTTGGTCATTTGCAAGTTCCCTGTAGTGGAAGAAGAATACTTACAACAGAAGGAATAAAGCAGTAAATGTAGTCATCATCACATGACCATGACACATACAGAATGTTAAATATGATATGAAAAAGACACAGACAGATTCCAGCCACTGCTACCACAGAACTGCAGGAGTTCATTACCAGGCTTCCGATGATCTGAAAAGCAAGGAGAAGAGGAAGATGAAGAATCTACAGTCACGCTCTTTCCTGTGTTGGGGTGATCAGAAAATGCCACCAATCTCAGCCTCGCTGAGTCTGGACATCGCCCAGGGGAGATTCCCTGCTCTGTAGACTGAGGAGGATCAAGAGCAGGTGGGGGGCAAGTTTGACTCCCCGACTCCAGTGCAGGGGCGCATTTCACATGGAGGATCCCAGAGCTCTCAGTAACACAGGCATTCTGTCCTAAGTGTCAGAATCACCACGCAGTCCTTCCCTGAGTGGCCAGCAAGGTCCGTGTCCCAGAGCCAGGTACCCAGATGAGTCCTCTTTCCCTGCAGTCCTAGGAGCCTTCGCTGGGAGGTGCTTACCAGGCTCTTGGTGGTCTTCGTTTTAGCAGCAAGGGACAGTGCTCTGGAGATGAGGAACTGCTTGGAGAGAGAAGCTCCTGAGCACCATCCCTCAGTGCCTAACCAGTTCCCAAGGTCCCTTTGCTCTCCTGCCGGTGTCATCCACCCAAATAGTTGGTCTCCATTCAGGACTGGAGAGGACTGCTTGGAGGAGGGAGGCTATCTAAGGATAGCCGAAATTGAGGAAGTGGAATTACTCCTGATACTCACCAGAAATGGTGCCCACAGGTGGTAGCGAGTTCCAAACACAGGGTAAAACCCCACATTAATGAAAGTAGAAGGAGTCACTGAGGCCCCAAGGCCAAGAATTGCCAGCCCGATGAGAAGCTGGGCCACCTGGAAGGTAAGAACTTCCTCTGAGGAGAGGCAGCTTTGAAGAGGAAGGAACCCTCCCAGTCCCTGAACCCAGTTATTGGAACCCCCTTCAAAGGTGCAGGTGGGGAGAGACTCCAAGGAGAAGTCTCCACAGCAGGGCTGTCCTCCGTCAAATCTCTCCTTCATCTAAACACCCCTCTGCTGATTGGGTCCCAAAGCTCGCGCCCTCCTCTGCTTCCGCAGGTAAACACAGAGAGCGTTGTTCTTCTGACTGCTGCCAGCTGCATTCCATGTGTCCATTTCCTGAGGCCCTAAGTTGAACTCAGGATGGGACGGGACACACTGGAGCCCCCAAGTATGGGCCTCCTCAGGCCCCTGCCCCAGGCCAGCACTGGCACCTCAGCCCACTCACTCCGAGGGCCTGGGGCTGCCCCTTCAGGAAGGGCAGCAGGGTCTTCTGCAGCTGGTCGGGGGGCAGGACGTTCTCATTTACTTGTCGGGCTCCATCTGTCCCTGGTGTCCAGTTGCTGCTGTAGAGATTAGGAAACAGAGCTCTGCTCAGTGTACCTCCACTTTGCAATGTATTCCCCATTTGGGGTCGTTGGCTTGACATGGGAATTGTGGGCTCTGGGATAGGATCAGATGTAACTCATCCCTGATTGCTCATAGCAGGGTGGGTTTCCCCTTTGTGCTCCTGTCCATGTCTCCCGCACTGTCCCAGCAATGACACTAGGATGGGTTCTCCTCCTCCCACCAGTGTGCACACAGCATCCCTGATTCTGAAGCAAGCAGTGTCCCCTGTAAGATTTGGAGCTGCCCCTTAGGTTCCTGAAGAAGTCCGCAAGGCTCACAGGCCACAGATGACAGGTGAGGCGACTTCTATCCCTGATTCTCCTGCAGCTCATTTTGCCCAGGCCCTTGCCTCAGCCCAGGCCTCCATGTCCCCACCTGGTCACTCTCTTGGAGACAAGGCCTGGGCTGAGGGCTTGGTGGCTCTTCCTACCTTTGCATCTTCCCAGGGCGCACACAGTTCCGTTATCCTCTGTGCTCCATGGATGCTGATTCTCTGTCCTCTCTGCGAATGACCTGGCGTGTTTGTTGTGTCACACACAGTGCTGGAGCCCTTAGTCATTACCCTGTTTCCTGTGGTTTATCTCACCCAGCTCACCTGATGAGTATCAGAAAGGTAGGAGCCTTCTGCTGTGTCTGACATGCTAATCCCTCTCCCTTATCCTAAGCTGCACAGGGATTCCGCCTAGGCGTGCACCCACCTGAGCTATGCGCAGCTCGTAGCCACGCAGGAGCAATGTCTCCCTAAGCCGAAGCCAGCTGTGTCTTCCGTCAGGACCTTGGACTCTGGTGGGAAAGGAAGCCAGTGGGCCCCGAATGAGAAGGGGAAGTGCTGGGCCATGGTCATCAGTGCTGTGCCCGTGTGAGGAGCAGAGATAAGCCATTATCTGCCTGGTCACTGCTGGTCTATCGCTCAGCCCATCTGCGAGAAACACAGGCTGGCGAGCCCCCACCGGGCACCACATCCTCCTCTCTCCGTGGAGCTGGGCTCTGTCTTGTGATGCAAAACCTGCGAGCAAGGAGTCTGCAGTTCCCTGTGTGTGTCTGGGTGAGAGCAGATCGGTTGCTGTGCTGGTGGCACTGCCTGGAAAGGTCCTGAGGCGGTGCAGAGGAGTGAGGTCCCTGTAACGAGCGCAGGTGCAGGTAATGGTGAAGGAGCTTCAGGGACACAGCTCTGGGCGTCTGCTCTCCTTCCACACTCATGGATCTTCCTGAACCTCGGGGAGGCCATGCGCAGAGGGTGTCGGAACCTGAGGCTGGCTCGGGGTTCTCTGGAGTTGCCCAGGGGCCGAGACTTCATGAACAGAGAGAGTAGCAGCTGCCGGTTGTCGCACCACCAGGTTGAGGCCATGGCTTCCTACGGCGGAATTTAAAATCCATTTACCCCGCTTTCTCATTGTGGGTGCAAAGTTAGCAGCTCTTGAAGGGACAGAAGACTTAGCAATCCTAGCTGCATAGGCAGGGCTATTGTTTCCTATGGCAGCTTTACCTTGCAGGTGGGCACAGAAATGTCTAACAATCATGTCTTCTTCCAAACTTTAATGAAAAAGCCTTTTGGAACCGTCTGCAGGGCCAGGAGGCTATTTCCCTTAGTGTGTGCCCTTCATTGATATATGTTTAGAATATGTCCTTATTAAGCTTTTCTGAGATTAATATGCATCCACATGGAGCTGTCAGGCATAAGAGAGTCACGTGCTCCATATGTTTCCCTGCTGTCCCCGGGGGAGCACTTTGCCAGACGACACCGCAGCGTCCGAACCCTAGCATTGTCATTAGTCTTGTGGGACACAGAGCAGTGCCATCCCCACAGGTGGCTCACGGGGCCACACCTGACTCCTCCCTCCACCCTCCCTGTCCTGGGCAGCTGGTAGGCTCCACAAATGCCATATTATACAGGAGTTGGCGGCCTTTGAGTGTGGGTCTTTTACTGAGCAAAACCTCTGGACTTATCCACGTGGGTGCATGAATTTGTACTAATGGTTCCTTTTCACTGCTGGGTAATTTTCCATGCAAGGATATACCACACTATGCTTAGCGATTCTTTAACTTTCGAAAGACACAGGGTTGTTTCCCCACTGGGCGATTATGAGTAAAGCTCCTGTCAGTATTTGTAGGCCAGATTTCATGTCAACTAAATCACCGCGTGGACATGCATACACAGGTATGTGATTGCTGGGTCAGATGGTAGCTGAATGCTTTATTCTTTTTAAAGAGGTCATAGAACATTCTTCCCAGTGGCTGTGCCACTTCTCATTCCCCTCAGTGACAGCTGAGGGACCCAGGCTCTCTGCAGCTTCAGCAGCAGTTGGTGACAGAACCTCTTCTTCCCTGGCCATTTCGATCACTGAGAGATAGCCACTCACGGTGGAGTTAAGTGGCACTTCCTGGGTAGCTAGTGCTGTTGAGCATCTTCCCATGAGCCTTTGCCATCTATGCATTCTCCCCAGTCTTTCTCCATATCCTTTTCCTAGTTGCTTACTCGATCGTTTGTTTTTTTCTTGCTGAATTATGACAATTCTTTATATATGCTAATTACTCATCCTGTCTCACATATGTAGCTTAGAATTATTTTTGTCAACATGTCTCTTGCGTTTTCATTTACTTAACCAGGACTGTCACCAAATAAGTACTTTTTAAAACTTTAATAAAATCTAATTTACCAAGTTTCTGACGTATGTGTCAGACTTTTGGAGGTCAAAATTAAGAACTGTTTGCATAGCCTTATATAGCCACCATTTATTTCTTGTGCTTTTATATCTAAATGATTGTACTATTAGGTTTTTTCTTTGTTCTATTCAAGTGTATTGATGCAATATAGGTATCCATGAGTGTATTCATGATGCCGAATTAATATTTGCACATCAGGCATCTTGATTTCTAGTTCCTCCCATTCCTGTTCCCTCCTTTGTAGCCTTCTTTCCCTCTCT
This sequence comes from Capromys pilorides, assembly GCA_004027915.1. Lineage (NCBI taxonomy): Eukaryota > Metazoa > Chordata > Mammalia > Rodentia > Capromyidae > Capromys > Capromys pilorides. Next base: position 15,327 of record PVKN010006780.1, read on the forward strand.
GTTCTCAAATCTTTGCTTTCACTTATCTTCCGTTTCCTTCCTTCCTGGCCCTCTTCCAACTCCCAAATACCCTTCTCCTCTAGGGTAGTTTCTCGCTATTTCACAATATCTTATATTGTGGCTCTTTTTCGAAAAATTTCAAATTCTCACACGAGAGATGTAATCTGATATCTCCCCCGGTGGAGCAAATTTATTTCACTTATACTTATGGCATCAATGTCTATCCATTTACCAACTGACATCTGAATTTTACCCATCTTTATGGCTGAGTAACATATATTATATATATAATATAATTTATAACATATACAATTATTACTATACAATATATAACATGTATATGTATATATATTGAAAACCTCATCTTTTTTATTCATTCATCATTATGTTGTTTACAAGATTTATCTATTAGAAACTGTTTTATAAACATGAGTGTGCATATGTTTCTCAATATTGTCCTTTTAATTCTTCTCAAAAGATACCCAGAGAGAGAGTAGCTGGGTCAAGTAGGAACTCTTGCCCTAGATTTTGAGGCAGGTCGGCACGGATGGCCACAGTCATTAGACCAGCCCACACTCCCATGAACAGTGGAGGAAGACTCCTTTTCCCCACAGCCACTCCAGCATCTCTCATTGGTTGATTTCTTGATGACAGCCATGCTTTCTTGGGGGAGATGGAATCTCAGTGCTGTTTTAATTTACATTTCTCATAGCAGCAGTGATGTTGGCCATGTTTGCATATAGTTATTTGTCATTGGGACTTCTTTTTCTGAGAAATGTCTAGTCATCTCAGATGCCTGTTCTTGGATTTGGTCTTTCAACTTGGAAGTTGGGATTTTTTCAGTTCTTTGTGAGTTCCACATATTATTGCTTTTCCTGAAGAACTGCTGATTAACAAACATTCCAACCTGTGGAGTTTCTTTTCACTTTGTTGGTGATTTCTTTTGATATGCAAAGGCTTTTCAATAAGATGAAATCCCAATTGTTGGTTCTTTGTGATAATTTCTGCATGGTGAAGTTTTTGAAGTTTTTCTTCAGAAAGTTCTTGCTGACTCCTATAACTGACAGCATATGACATACTCTCTATTCCTGCAAGTTTAGCTTTCCTGGTTTAACATTTATATCTTTCTTCATTTTGATTTTTGTTCAGTGCACAGAAGTTAGACATGAGTCTTCTTGCTTTGTCTCACCATGAGGAAAGCCAGTTTTTCCAGCACTTTTATTGAAGAGTCTTTCTGGTGAATGTGCTTCATGCCTTTGTCAAAGAGCAGGTGGCTGAATTGGCTTGGAACTGACTGCATCTTCTGCTCTATTGCACCGACCCTCAGGTCTGACCGCTGGTTTCATTCTCTGTTTTCATGTACCATGCTGATTTTATCACTGTAGCTTTGTAGCCAAATTTCAATTCAAGGCTGGTGATATCCTCTGCCTTTGCTTGATGCCCAGAATTGTTTTTACTACTGGCTCTCTGCTGATTGCAAACAAGATGTAGAGTCAATTTCTCTGCTTCTGTGAGCTGTGATGTTGGTGTTTTGATTGCGATTGCATTATATATGTAGATGGATTTGGGGAATATAGCTGCTTTCTGAATAGAGCTGATTCTTTATACCCAAAAGCAAGGGGCAGCTTTCATGTCATGATATCTGCATCAGTTTCCTTTTCCGGAGTTGTGTAGTTTTCAATGTAGACTTCTCTTACTTCCTTTGCTAGCTTTCTTCTGAAGTATTCACTTTTCTCAATGTTAATGTCCAAGTTGTTGTTTCCTTTTCTCTTTCTCTATGACTTTCTCATCTATATGCTGCAGATTTATGAGTGTTGACTGTGTATTCAGCTACATGGTTGAGTCCTGTAAATAAATCTAGAAGTCTCCTTTGATTATTGTCTATGTAGGGCATCATACCACCTGTAAATAACATCTTGAATTCTTCATTTTCTAGCTCTATTACTTCTATTTTTTTTCTCATGTCTAATTACCCTGGCCTCTGTTTCCAAAGTTCCATTGAGTAGGAATGATGGTAATGGTGGACCTCCTCATGGCCTTCTGGTTCTCAGAGAGAAAGGCTTCAGTTTTCAATCACTTAGGAACATGTTTGCTGGTGGTTTGTCATAGATGGCTTTATCATATTGAGTTCAAGACCATCAATTCTAATTTGCTGTAGGGTGCTTCATCTGAATGGATGCTGGACTTTGTCACATCTATTCTCTGCATCTGTTGAAATGATCCTGTGACTTTTCTCTTTGGCTCTGTTAATGTGGTGTGTCACACTTGTTAATTTATATATGTTGAACCATCGCTGAACCTCTGTGATGAGTCAGACTTCATTATGGTGTACAATGTTTTTGATGATTTTTGCATTGTCTTTTCCACATCTTATTTAACATTTTTGCATCTGTGTTTATTAGAAAGATTGGTCTGTTGCACTCTTTTTTGAGTTAACCCATCTCCAGTTTTGGAATCAGGTTTGTTCTTGCTTCCCAGAATGAGTCTGGGAGAATTGCTTCCCTGACCTTCATGAAACAGTTTGAGAAGCAATGACACTAGAGCCTCTGTAAATTTCTTGTGCAAGTCAGATGTGTATGCATCAGGATCTGGTCTTTCCTTGTTGGTTTTTAATTACACCATCTATTTCATTGGCCGATATGGCATATTTAGGATTTTTATATCTTCTTGATTTAGCTTTGATAGTTCATTTATTTCTGGGAATTGTTCCATTGCATCTGCTTTCCATTTCGTTAGAGTAACAGCTCTTGAAGTAGAAATTGATGAGCCACTAGGTTTCCAAAGACTAAGTTTTGATTTAATCCTTCTCACTCATAATTGTGGGAGTTTGTCTCCTCATTGCTTTTCTGGGAAGGTTGGCTAACACTTTATGAATTTTATTTAGTCTTTCAAAGAACTCATAGGTTCATTGTTTCTTCATTTTTCTAGTCTCAGGTGCATTATTCATGACATTTATAATTTCCTTTTTCTTAGGAGGTTTGGGCTTGACTTGTTCTTTTCCAAGAAGTTTGATATTCAGGAATAAGTGGGTTATTGGTTCTCATTCTGTGTTCCCAATGTGAGTGTTCCCTTCCATAAATTTACCTCTTAGGAGTGTTTCATTGTGTTCGCTAAATTCAAGGATATGGTATCAGCATTGTAATTTCCTTCTAGAAACTGTTTAATTTCTTCTTTAATTTCATCTGTGAACCATTTGCTGTTCAGTAGATTGTCAACTGTCCATGGTTACAGAATTTATGTGGCAACCTATTTGATCTCTGTAGAGTGACATTGGGGCCTTACATTCCACTGTTACAATTGTATGAGTACACATTTCATGTTTTATGTCCCTCAATAGGTGGGGTTTTGTCTTTCTTTGAAATAAAAATATGTTTTATGCGTTTGGATGCTTCTGTGTTTCATTCATATATATTTATGTTGTTATGTGTTCTTCTGTGTTTCCTCCCTTAACAAGTAAGTACTGACCTACTTTTTCTCTTTGGTCAGTCTTAGCTTGAAGTTCACACTGTTTGCAATAAAATATCCAGCCTTGCTTTTTTCTGGTTTCCTGTCATGTGGAATATTATCTTCCATCCTTTGGTGTTCAGACTGTGAATTTCTTTTCAAGTTAAATGTGTTTCTTGTTTGTGTGTACCGGTGAGTCTTTATTCTTAATCTACTCTGCCAGTCGATTTCTTCTGACTGGTGAACTGAGTCTATTTACACTGATGGTTATAACTGACATGTATTGATTTCTCTTTGCCATACAATTTTCTACTGTGGGTTCTTTGTCTTTTCCCTCTGTTTAACTGTTTCCCGTGCCTAATAGTTCCTTTATACTGGTGTACTTGGATGTGTGTACATTTCTATTTCCCTCTGGATGTACCAGATTCATAACATTTGGTAGGGTTGGTTTGTTGGTTATGAATTTCTTTAGTTCTTCTTTGCCATGGAAGGAGTTATTTTGCCACTGATTCTCAAAGACATTTTTGTAGAGTACATCAATCTCTTTTCTTTTTGACTTGGAATATTTCATTCAAGCACACCTGAACATATGGGATTTGTGTTGAGAAGCCCACTGTAATTCTAACAGGCTTTCCTTTAGAAATGAATTGTTTCTTTTCTCTAACAGCTTTTAATATTCTGTTATAGAATCTTGATTATTATATGCCTTGGTATTGTTTTTATCATGGCTATATGGAATATATCTGACTTATGTGTATATCAATTTTTTTTTTAATTGCAGAGTTTTATGCCATTATCTTTCTCAACAGTTTTTTTTAATATCATTTGTACTGGTTCATTCTTTTTTATTGACTCCAGTCAATCTTAAGCTACACTTATTTGTATCAATTTACAGTCATTTGATTTGTTCATACTGCTGTGGTATCTTTTAAGAGCTGTTTCTTTCCATGATTTCTAGCTGTAATCCTGCCTTCTAGATTTGAAATTCTGTCTTCACATGGGCTCATTTGGCTTAGTAAACTTTCCACATAATTTTTAACTCCATGGGTATCAATTTAAAGCTGTTTGAAGGATTTAATTTCATTTCTACGTTTATGACTCATGATATCCATGATTTTTCTGTGCTTCTCCATTTTTAAAAAAATCTATGTCAATTATAAACTTTTTAAGCAAGCCCTTCATTATGGGCACCAATTTTTTCCTCCCCCTTGGGGATTACTTCTGATCTGCTTTCCTCTATAGTCTCATGCACCTCTTGCTCAATTTCCATTGTGACCATGTTAGAAATTATGGGTGGGTCACCTACATTTTCTTGTACATCATTTTCCCCTGGACCTGCACTGTGTAGGCTGGAGGCCTGGGGTTGGGCTTCCTTCTGCATCTGACTGTTTTCTATATTTTATTTTTTTCTGTGTTGATCTCTGTAAATCTCTTATAGTAGGCAGCTTTCTTGCTAGTACTGAGGTCTCCCCAGGAAATGGCTGTGCTTCAGAGGTGTCATCTCTGTGTGGGAGGCCCTTGCTCTCTGTGTCTGCCCCAAGGTCTCACCTCCTTGACTTATGAGGGATGAGGTATTGCTACCTATCTGGCTAAGCACCGAACGCTTTGGCTGTTGTCACGGTTGTCTCTGTGGAGCTCTCGCAGTTGCTATGGTGCCCTTGGGCAGGGCAGGTCCAGGATTGCTCCCAAATCTGGAGTCAGCTTCTTCTGGACCTTCAATAGCTTCCTCTGTTCCACCCCACTGACTCCTCCTACACACTGCCTGTTGGGTGGGAGGGTGTCCTTGTCGTGCTGCAGGCAGTGTTGCTTGCCTCGTTACGTCACTGGCTCATGGCCAGTCTGCTTGTCTCAGATGGGTGCCCACTTCAGTCCTTTTAATGTAGGGTTTGGCCTGGCTTTTGGGGGGACCTGCATTAGAGAGATCCCAGATTTTCCTTCTCAGCCAAATTCTTCACAAACTGCTCCCCGTCCAGAATTCCACTGTGTCTAGGTCACTCTCCCCTCATTCCTCTCTGGGATGATGGCAGCAAAATGACCAGGGATGGTTCTTCTGCTCGATTTCACTCAGAGCCATTGGAAGTAATCTTACAGCTCCACCCACCAGCTACTGTGCCATAGGTCTGTGTCACGGCACAGCTGTGGCTCACCTCACTCGCCTCCCACTGCCTTGAGTTCTCTGTGCTGCTTCAGATGTATCCAGCCCACAGGGTGGGCTTGCACCAGGCACCACTCTGCACTGGCTGCTCTGCCTGCTAGAGTGCATTTGCGTTCCATGTAAGATCTTGGTTCCAGCAGAGAGGCTGAGCAGGATCTGAGCTTTCCCTACATTTCCTCGCTTGGAGGACACCTGGCATGAAAGAGACTCTCGACTAAGACAGACTGAGTTGGTAGATGAGGTGCAAATGTAAATTACATATGTACGTGGACACACCGTCAATAAGGACACTTACTGTCACAAGGAATATGTGATGGTTTGTCCAGAAAGACATGGTGTCTGTGCTTTCTATGTCAGTCAACGAAGAGAAGCTAGACAGCAGAGGAGCTTGAACCAGTGCACTTAGCGTGAGAGGGCATGTGTGTGCCGGACACTCGGAGCCACTGAGGAAGCGGACTTGGGAGTGGTCACTCGAGGATCCAATTAAGTACAATGGAAACACTTGAGGAAGAAAACAAATGCTTTTATAGCTCATTGTAAGCAATTTTTTGCTTAGTGCCCTTTCGTTTTGATCTTCTTTCAAAATTTTGTTTTATTTATTTTACTTTTAGTAAGAAATAACAGTGAGACAGTTCACAACAGGATAGTAGGACAAACAGGATAATAAATACAATGCATATTGTTGTCTTCCTAGTAGTTGTTTCGAGAACAAGATGCAGACATGACAACTTTTAGAAACAATGTTTGTACAAATATTTCTTCTCATTGAACTAAGAGAAAGTAGTTGTATACATAGTCCAATAGTCCATAACAGCAGTGGGTTATTGGCATAACTGGAATGCCAGAAGCTTTTGACTTGAGCTTTTTACAGCTCAGCATACTAATTTGGCTTTACTTTTTATGCCTCGTGGTTATTCTTTCTGCTGGGTGTTTAAGGCCAAGTTGAAGCTAAGACCAATATAACAAAAACATAACTTGTATCTCACAGGGCAGTCAGATCCCTTCAGGATTTACTTTGAAACCATGTATGACATTTTGTAGAACTTTGTGAGTGTCAGCTGTCTGGATGAGTTGTGGTCATTGTTTGTCCAGTTTGCTGTCTGTGAAAGCCTGAGATAATGTTCTCTCTAGGTGACTCTCCTTAGGCACACTATACAGTTTCCATCCCTTTCCTCTGCGGGCCCATAATCTCCTTGAATAGGAAATTTGGGAAATCACTGAGTTATATGATGTTACATTACAGGTTATCTTATATCTAGAGCCCTCACTGACCTTGAAGGGCTAGGGTCAAAATATTGGTAATCCTTTTAGTCCTTCTTTTTCCCTAATTTTTTGGTCAGCAAACTTAAGTTCAAAACCCTCCAGAGGAGAAGTTTAGTTATACTATTAACTGGAGAACATAGGTACTTGAGCTTAATATCACTGTCTTTCTGAATATTAAATGTTTTAGTATTAACATGGAATCAGTATTTTCCATGAATCATTCATATTTTAATAACTCCCAATAGAATGTGATTAGAAAAAACTGTGAAACTTTCTTACACAGGAATTTAGGAATCTAAGCATGTACTAAATTGTAGCAGGTCGGGGCTGAGGAGATAGGTCCATGGCCCAAGTGCCTGACTGGCAAGTGCAAGGTGATGAGTTCGAACCCCAGTACTGCCAACAATAAATAAATAAATAAATAAATAAATAAATAAATAAATAAATAAATAAATGAGTTGTAGCAGGTCAATTCTGTGGCATTTTTCCTTGTCTCGTATTCTCTTTAAATACACTGTTTTGTTTTCTTTTTGAATAAACGTTTCCTTGTGAGAGAGTATAGCAATAATTGAAATTACATTAGAAGCAGCACACATGTGAAAGACCAGAATGACAAGCATTCCAAGCATAGTTTTAGTCTTACACGTTAGTACTCTGAGTGTCAAAAACCTATTGAGATTCGTAGGACCATTGTCTAATTCATCCTGTGTATATAAGTGCATGATTTTGCCCCTGCCATGTTTTCTAACTTTTCTGATTTTTGTCTGTGTATTGTTTAATCCGTAAGTTCTTGATTTCTATTCAGCTGTGTTATGCCTTTCCATTTTTATTTCTTCTTTTGTGTTCTTCCATTAGGGAGACTAGATGATATTTACACGTGTAGGTCTGGTTTGTTTCACTTATGAATATTACTTCAAAATATATCTACTTATATATGAAGTCTACTAGTTTATCATTTTTTTAGCTGAGTAGTATTCCATTGTATAAAAATACCACAGCATTTTCAAGCATTCTTCAGGTGACAAGCATTTTGGTTGTCTCCAAGATCTGGCTATCACAAGTTGTGCTGCTATAAAGATAGGTGGACCAACATCACTATGACATGCTGTTTTCAGTTTTTTAAGGAGTCTCCACACTGATTTCCATAATGGTTGCACCAGTCTGCATTCCCACCAGCAGTGGAGAAGTGTTCCTTCTCCCACACAGCTTCTCCAACATTTGTTATTGGTTGATTTCTCTATGATAGCCGTTTTTTTCTAGGGTGAGATGATATCTAAGTGTTGTTTGAATTTTCATTTCACAGATGGCTAGCAATGTGGAGCATTTCTTCATGTATTTATAGGCTTGTTGTACTTCTTTCCCTGAGAAGTGTGTGTTCATCTCGGCTGCCCATTTCTGGATTGGGTCTTTGAATTTTGGGAATCTAATTTTGTTTTAGTTTTTCATAAATTCTATATAGAAGACCTTTGTGAGAATACTTCTTAGTTAATTTTGTTGAATTTTGTGGTTTGTCTTTTTGCTCTGTTGGTAATTTCTCTTGACCTGCAAAATCTTCTCAGCAAGAAGAGTTCCTAGTTGTTGATTCTTTCAAGTATTCCACGTGCGTTATAATTTTGGTCCATGAATTGTTTGCCTTCCACAATGTCCTCAAGATTTTTGCCTACTTTGAGTTCCAGAAGATTTAGTGTTTCTGCTTTAATATTTAGATCTTTAATCCATTTTGACTTTCGTTTAGTGCATGGTGATAGCCTTGGGCCAAGTTTTAGTTTTTGGCATGTAAAGTCCCAGCTTTTCCAGCACCATTTGTTAAAGAGGCTTGTTTCTTCCAGTAAACATGTTTGGAAACTTTGTCAAAGATAATTTGGCCGAGTGTGTTTGTATTTGCTTCTTCATCTTCTATTCTATTCCATTGATCTTCAGGTCTGTTTGTTTGCCAATACCGTACTGATTTTCATCACTGATGCTTTGTAGTATAATTTTAGGTCAGAAATTGTAATGCCTCCTGCCTTATCTTTGTTGCCCAGGATTGTTTTTGCTATTCAAGGTCTTTTCTGGTTCCAAATAAATTTCAGGAATGATTTCTCCAGGTCTGTGAGATATGTCGATGGAATTTTTATAGGGATTGTATTAAATCTGTATAACAATCGAGGGAGTATGGCCTTCTTCACAATGTTGGTTCTTGTGATCCAAGAGCAGGGGATACTTTTCCATTTTTTCAATCCTCTATGATCTCTTTGTTTAAAAGTGCTGCAGTTTTCATTGAAAAGATCTTTTAGTTCTTTAGTTATACTAATTCCTAAGTATTTCATTTTCTTTGGTGCTATTGTAAAAGCTATTGTTTCTCTAATTTCCCTCTCAGTGTGTTTGCTATCTGTGTAGAGGAATGCTATTGGCTTTTGGGTCCTGACTTTGTATTCTAATCTGCTACTGAATTTGCCTATTAATTCAAGATTCTTGGTGGAGTGTTTTGGGGCTTTCATGTAGAGTATCATGTTGTCTGCAAATAATAATATTTTAACTTCTTTACCTGTTCTTATTCCATTTATTTATGTCTCTTGTCTTAGGGCTATAGCTAATGATTCCAGAAGTATATGGAATAGGAGTGGTGATAGAGGACATCATTGTCTTGCACTAGGTCTGAAAGTAAAAGACTTCAGTTTCCCACTTAGAATTATGTTAGCCATTGGATTGTCCCAGATATCTTGTATCAGACTGAGCTAGAACCCATCTATTCCAATTTGCTGTAGTACCTTGAAAAGGAATGAGTGTTGAACTTTGTCAAAAGCCTTTTGTGCATGAATTGCGATGATCAGGTGGTTTTTGGATTTGGCTGTATTAATATAGTGTATTGTGTTCATAGATTTGCATGTATTGAACCATCCTTGCATCCATGGGGTGAATCCTACCTGGTCATGGTGTATTATCTTCTTAATGCTTTGCTGTGTTGTATTTGTGATGGTTTTATTAAGAATTTTCGCAACTGTGTTCATGAGAGATATTGGCCTTTAGTTCTCTTTTTTAGTTGCATCCTTCTGTGGTCTGGGTATCAATATGATACTTGATTCCAGGAATGATTTTGGGAGGATCGTTTCCTTTTCAATTTCATCGAAGAGTTTGAGGATTATTGGCATCATATCTTTTGTAAATTTCTTGTAGAATTCAGTGGCAAATCCATCAGGACCTGGACTTTTCTTTGTTGGTAGGTTTTTATTACAGTTTGTATTTCATTGGCTGATATTGGGTTTTTGAGCATTCTTACATCTTCTTGATTCAGTTTTCATAGTTTATACTTTTCTAGGAATCTGTCCATTTCATGTGTGTCTTTAATTCTGTGAAAATGAAGATTCCTAAAGTATGAAAAATGTGAATGAGCTTCTGAATCTCCACTTGGTTTGTCATAATTTCACCCTTTTTAATTCTTATTGCTGGAATTTGAGCTTTTTCTTTCCTTTTTTGATAAGATTAGCTAGGGTCTTATGCATTTTATTATACTTCCAAGAACCAGCCTTTTGCTTTTTTGTTTCTTTTGTTTTTGTGGTACCAGGGATTGAACTCAGGACTTTTCACTGTCCAGGCAAGCACTTGTTCTACTGAGCTATCTCCCCGGCTCTGGGGACCAGGTTTTTGATTTGTTAATTCTTTCTATTTTTTTCTTCATCTCATTTTGAATTAATTTTTTCTCTAATCTTTATAATTTCCTCCCATCTTTCAGCTTTGGGTTTTGTTTGCTCTTTCTTTTCTAAATGAGTGGTGCAGCAGTAGAATATTTATCTTTTCCCATTCGGTTTTCTTAATCTATGAGTTCAGAGATAAGAACTGCTTTAATTGCATCCCATAAATTCTTAAAAGTTGTTTCAACTTCCCTAAGCTGTAGATATTGTTTAATTGAATCTGTACCACATTGGTTGCTGAGGAGGGTGCTGTTCAATTTTCATGTGCTTATGGGGTGCTCGTGATTTGTTTTGTCATTTATGTCCAGTTTCATCGCACTATGATCAGAGAATATGTGTGGGATAATTTCTATTTTCTTGCATATACTTAAGGACAACCTATGGATTAGCATGTCATCTATTTTAGAAAATGTCCCATGCGCAGCTGAAAAAAATACATTCAGAAGTGGCTGGGTGAAACACTCTGTATATGTTCACTTAGTCCATTTGATCCATGTACTAGTTCTGTTATTTCCTTGCTAACTTTTTGTGTGATTGTTCTATCTTTTTGGGATAAGGGAGTGTTAAGGATTAACTATTAGGATTGTTGCATTTGATATTAGAGTTTTCATGTCCATGAAGATTTGTCTCAGATGGCTGGGTGCTCCCGTGTTGGTGCATACATATTTATGAGTGTTATCTCTTCCCCTTGAATTTCTCCCCTAACCAGTATGTAGTGGCCTTCTTAATCTCATTTGATCATTCTTGGTTTGACGTCCAGATTATCTGAGAGTAGAACTACTACCCCTGCTTTGTTCTGAGGTACACGGTCATGTAGTATTGTTTTCCATCCTTTGACTTTCATGCTATAAATTTCTTTATGAGTTACGTGTGTTTCTTGTGTACATAATATTGTTGGGCTTTCCTTCCTAACCCACTGTGACAGTCTATTTTTTTAATTTGTGAATTGAGACCATTTACACTGATGGTTATAATTGAGATGCATTCATTCATGCTTCCCATGTTATTTACATGATGCTGGCTACCCCTTTATCCCCTGTGTTTGTTTGCCATGTTGGATGAATTCTTTCCATTCTCATTTGTGGAGTTCTGGACGTTTTGGTCCCTCTGTAGAATAACTTTTGATAGTCCGTGTAGGGTTGGCATTCACATTATGAAATTCTTCAGTTGCTCTTTGTCATGGAAGTATGTTACCTCTCCATCACACTTCCAAGAGAATTTTGCCAGGTGTAGCAGTGTGGGAAGTAATTTGTTTTCATGGTGAACTTGAAGATCTCTGCTCCATGCTCTTCTTGACTTCCTGATTTGTGAAGAGAAATCTGCCATTATTCTGATGGCTTTTCCTTTAAATGTGATCTGTTTCTTTTCTCTAGCAGCTTTTAGTACGGTATTCTTGTGCTGGATTTCTGGGATCTTGACTATTAGATATCTGAGTGTGTTTTTAATTGAGTTGATGTTATTTGGAATTCTACATGCTTCAGTTGCTTGACTACCAAACTGTTTCCCCTCGTTTGGGAAATTTTCTGCTAACACTTCTGCCCATATTCTTTTTATATCATTTGTATTAATTCCTTCTGTCTCGTTGATGCCTATTAATCTCACATTGTTCATCTTTGCATCATCTTATTGATAATCAATAATTTTTTTCTTGCATCCTAGTTGCTTTGAAGAGTTCGTGGTTCCACTCAGGCACTTTCAAGATGTGAAACTGTATCTTCACTTCCATGCAGACAGCTTTTTCAGCTTGTCACTGAGGTTTTAAGTTCCTGTGTAGCAGTTTGAGTCTGCTGAATGTAATCTATTTCTTTCCTAAATTGATCCTTCAGGAGTCCAAAGTTTTCTAATCTCCTCCAATTTTTTATCAGTGTCTTCTTCAGAAGCAGTTTTTAATTCTTTCATTATGGTTATCCTTTTTTTACTTGAGAAATTATTTCAGCTCTGATTTCTTCTCTGTCATCCTACAGTTCTCTCTT
>PVKN010006781.1:0-27813 GCA_004027915.1 Capromys pilorides
ACAGTTCTTGAGCTATACTTTATATTTGAAAGTGCTTGATTTTCAGATTAAATTATTACATTTGAGGTTACTTCTCCCACTGCAGTGCTAATTTCATTAACCTTTTCTTTTGGATGTCTAATAACTAAGATTTGGAGACAAAAAACTAAAATGATAGATGGGCTAAGATGACTGTCAATATTTTAGCCCTGGCACTTCAAAGTCAACAGAAAACCAGGACATGAGGGAAACTTTTCTGTGACAGCCTGCAACTCTGGTGAGTTACATGACCTACTGATCAAGGAGACTGTTGAGCCCCAAGGGATGAAAACAAAACACATTGTGTGCCAAGAGGGCACTAGAAAAAAAAATCTCCCAAGCTTTCTCAGAAAGTCAAGCAAAGGCCATGATTCATCCAGATGATTAACTTAATAGAAGAACAGAGGCATTATACATGGTTTCAATTTAAATCCTGAAGAGATTTAATTGACCTTGATAGATAGCAAGATGTTAATTTGTATTAGTATGGGTCTCCACTTAACTTGGTCTTAAACATTCCGCAGAAAAATATAACCAGGAGATCTTTAAAACAATGTCATAATAATAAGCTAGATACAGGGGCTGGTGAGATAGTGCAGCAGTCTAAAGCACCTGCTTAGGCAAGTTTAGGCAACTGTAGGGACCGAGGTTCAATCCCCAGCACCACATTCTGTGACCAGCCCCACCCCCAGGGCAGGCTGAGCCGGCCATAACAGAAAGAAAGAAAGAAAGGAAAGAAAGAAAGAAAGAAAGAAAGAAAGAAAGAAAGAAAGAAAGAAAGAAAGAGAAAGTAAGTTTAAAAAAATAAGCATTTCAATCACTACCCATCCTGGAAGTTTTCAGCTACATCAATAGCTAAGCACTATTAAGGGTCATTAATAATAAATTACAATAAAATCTATAGAAGCTCAACAAAAATTTTCAAATTCTTTAAGAAAAATCAACTAAAACTAGAGAAACTTATGACATAGTATCAAACTCCATCTATAAAAAAATCTAAGCGACAATGGGTTATGATCACTATTCTAGTTCCATCAAAACAATTTCTAGACTTGACTCTTTCTCAAACAAGTTTATTTATAATGTTCATGCTTTGATTATACATGCTCTAAGTTTCTCAAGAATGTGTTTTATTTTTGCCTAGAGACTGCCAAACTCCAAGTGATGACACAGATAATACAAATAATAAGTAAACTAGATTCCTTCTATTGGGACCCACAAAATCAACTCATAAAGAGTTCAGCAGGACTTTTTTCTTTTGTTCAGTACCGGAGATTGCACTTAGGACCGTGGGCTTGCCAGGAAAGTGCTCATTCTACCGAGCTATCTCTCCAGGCTCTTCAGTAGGATTTTTGAGGTCCATTAGATTATCTCTCTGGAGGGGACCCTGAAATTGAAGATGGCTCTTCAGAGAAAAATATATTATGGGCAACTAAGTTAGCTGCAAATATTATGGGCAGTTAGACAGCATTGGGCCTTTAGCACAAAAGACAATTATGGCTTAAAAAACTACCAAAGGTCAAGCTTTAAGAAAAAAATTCAAACTATTAAGAATCAATTAAGGAGGGCCAGGCCTGGTGGCACACGCCTGTAATCCCAGCACTTGGGAGGCTGAGGCAGGAGGCTCAGTGCAAGTTGGAGACTAGCCTGGGCTACAAAAGTGAGCTCAAGGCCAGCTTGAACTGCATAGTGAGACCCTGTCTCAAAAAGACAAAAAAAAGAATCAAATAAGCAAGAAGGGGCCTCTTCAAATAATGGAGGTTGTATCACAGCCTCCTCTTCTCGAATTCAGGATATGAGCTTTTCTTTTACACAAAAAATTATATTGCAGGCTGTCATATGAGCCTTGCACGACCATTCATCCAACCCCATTAACCTCTTCTCTGAGCCAGGCATGGTGGCACACACCTGTAATACCAGCATCTAGGAGGCTGAGGCAGGAGGACTGCTGCAAGTTCAAAGTCAGCCTGGGTTATACAGTTAGTTTAGGGGCAATCTGAACTGTACAGCAAGACCCTGTCTCAAAAAGCCTCTTCTCTGAGAACACTTATGTTTGCAATGCAGTGTACCACATTAAAACTGCCACTATATGCACTGGCCAAAAAGACCTTTTTCATTTATTCTATACTCTCCCAACTGCTATTCCACCCCAACATGTCCTCTGTGTTATCAGTCTTCATGTTCTCACTCCCAAATGCTGACTCTCTCACTAAAGACAATGCTATGATAGACTTTCTTTCTTTCTTTCTTTCTTTCTTTCTTTCTTTCTTTCTTTCTTTCTTTCTTTCGTCTTTTTGAGACAGGGTCTCGCTATGAAGTTCAGGCTGGCCTTGAGCTCACTTTTGTATCCCAGGCTGGTCTAGAACTCACATCGATCCCCCTGCCTCAGCCTCCTAAGTGCTAGGATTACAGACATATGCCACTACACTCAGCTCTAGATTTCTGAATAACAGAACTTCAATAGTCCCTCAGATGCTATTCAGCAGGCTTCTACCTCTCATGCCACCTTCCCTCGGTTTGCTTCTGTCTTGCACACCCAATTTCCTTGAACTCAGGAACAGATGTTACAAACTGTTCTTCATGCATAATGCATTTTCCCTCACTCTCTATGGAGGCTAGCCCCTAAGTGTTACACCCTTATCATCTCTGGCAGATAGACAGGACTTAAATTCCCGAGTTTAGATCACTCCGTTGGGGGCTGGCAAGACAGCTGGAACGGATATCTTAGCTCAGCGGTCTGAAGCACACAGGGACTGCAGCTGGATCCCTGACAACACATGCCCCCAGGGTGGGCTGTGCTGGCCACAAAAAAAAAAGCAAAAAAACAAAAAACCTAGAATCTCTCCACTGGGTCCATGTTTGACTAGATACTTCCCCAGGATCCATTTTTGCTTCATCCCACACTGGTGAGGCAGCTAAACATGTCATTGCCCATTGCTCGGATGCCTTTGGCTGTACATAGGTGCTTAAGACTGACAATGACTCAGCTTAGATGATTGCTACTTTCCAAGCATTTCATAACACTTTCCACATTTCCCTTACCCTTCCCCTCATGTCAAAAGACTTGTTGGCATAGTGAAATCCTGCCTCAAAAAGACTAAAAAATAAAAAATAAATAAAAAGAATTGTTAAAGGTGCTCACCATATACTCAGACTTGAACTACAAACAGAAAAAGGCGAATTTTCCTTATAAAATTCACAACCTATAAGTGATGTTACCATTAACTTATTTAATCTTACTCAGGATGGAGCTACAATAGCAGACAGGTAATTCAATCAGGTAAAGGAAAAGCCAGAGAGGGTCCTTTGCTGGATCTTCATGCTGGACAATGGAGGGAACCTGGCCTGGTAGTCACACAGGGCCGAGGATATGCCTATGTCTTTCCAGAGCATGCTTTCCATCTGTATCATGGAACCAAACCCAGAAAAAGACTTGGTTCTACCTTTTAAAAAGTTAATGTTTAGTCTTGCAGCAGTGATGCCTTGAAGCTGCATCACAGCTGACACATGAGGGTGGGACCATCCCCAACCTGGGGCCGATTAAAGAAACTGACCCAGAATGCCCACGAGATGGCATCCAAGATTAAATACACAAACAACCCTGATGTAATTTTCTTGGCCACACTCACCCTAGTCTCTTTGCAGATAGCAGCTCCCATGCTCTGTCCTATTGGACATTATTTCCTGGTCCATCATTGGCTCAACCATTGCCTTAGGAGGCTCCTGCTTCCATACCTGTTTTTACAAATCAATCCAAACTCCTGAGTGGCAGCTCTGGTGCTCATATCCTTCAAAAAATGTCCATGCTTTATTTATAATCTCTGACCAGCTGCCCTTCTTTTTTGCATTGAATCACCTTCCCTATGCTTTTCTACTTGAGTTACAGACAAACTGCCATTGTCCACATTCATCAGGAACAGACCATGATGAATGGCTCCTTTATGTAGTTTTAATCTGTCCCTAACAGTCACAAATTATCATGTCCACTTACCTCATGCCATAACACCACTCGGTATGTGCCACAAGATAAATTTGTGCCCTGGGAGGAATGCTGTACTCATCAACTTAATATGACTACCATTACAGATGTGCCTCTTATGGATTGGCCCCACACTATGTATAATGTTACAGGGCACTCTCTGTCTTCTATACTTTGTATCTCAAAAATACCTCCAAAAGCATGTATGGTGTTTGGACATTAGTCTCTCCCCCACTACTCTGGCTGGTCATAGCCTTTAAGACATCAATTGTGTAGGTGCTCAAAAATATTGATCTAGAGCCTGTGTATATAAGTTCCTTATATTCTTCTGGTGGGGACCATCAATATCGTACAAAAAGATGATTATTATTGTGTTAGTTGCAACAAATGTAACCTGACTTTCTGCATTATTACCTTAAGTAAGGATAGATATTTTAACGTTGTACCATCCATCACTTGTTATGATTCCTACTAACATCTCTGAACCATGGCACTGTGACGGGGGTCTACGACTCCTCAAAAAAACTGACAAGCTGTTGATTCACCCAAAGAGAATGATGGGCTCATAACTCTGGGAATCATTTCTTTAGTCACCTTTCTTGCTACTGCTGTGGTCTCACCTATATTCCTAGCTCAGGGTGTACAAACTGCACATTTTGTCAATCATCTGACAAAAAAAATACCATCTGCTTTAGAGACCCAAAAAAATATAGATTTAAGACTAAAAGTCTAAGTCAATGCTTCTGAGGCAACTGTTTTAGACATAGGTTATTAAGTCAAAGCCCTTTCATATCCTTAGGGGCTACAATACCATGCTGAATTTAGCCACATATGTGTGACTGTTCTGCCATACAATTAAACTCAATGAGGATGGAGACAGTGATGGCACTTAATGGGAATATTTCATCACAATAATATAAGTTTGGATTTACAAAAACTCCATCAATAAATGATGGCTCTTCTACATGATCAAGTCAATGTTCCTATGTCAGATCAAACAGGTAAGTCTGTACTTGACCTGCTAAATGATTTAATCCTTTTTGTCTTGCACACCACAGAATTATCACGATATTGAGCACCATTAGAGTTATGCATACATTAATATTTTGCTTATTAGTCTTATGAAGAATCTTCCAAAGGCAAATGCTCACCCTCGTCCTAAGACAACTTCATCAGAAGCTTCAACTACAAAACAAAAAGGGGGAGATTTGGGGAATAAAGCTGTCTGTACCTCAGATATCTAGGACAAGACCACTGTTTCTCATGGGTTCGGCCAGGCTTTGTGGGAAATGTGCATGGCTGAGGGAGCTGATGCACATACAGACTTGGCCTTCACTTGAGATAACATCTTATGCATGCTGACACAAGCTCTTTGGGGGAAGATACCTAACACAGGGATAGCCGGCTTGCATGGAATTTCTAATCTTAGTTCTTTGATAAATCTCTATACTTAAAATATCTGAGAAAATTCACAAATCAAAAGCTAGCTCTTGGGACCAGTGAGATGGCTCAGCAGTCTAAGGCGCCTGCTTAGGCAACCAAAGGGACTGGGGTTCACTCCCCAGAACCACATGCTGTGCCAGCACTCACCCCCAGGGCAGGCTGAGCTGGCCATAACATAAGTAAATAAATAAAGTTAAAAAAAATCAAAAGCTAGCTCTTAGCCAGGCATGGTGGTGTACACCTGTAATCCCAGCACTTGGGAGGCTGAAGCAGGAGGATCAGTGCGAGTTTAAGACCAGCCTGGGCTACAAAAGTGAGCTCAAGGCCAGTCTCTGCATAGTGAGACCCTGTCTCAAAAGCAATAAAGAAATAAAATTGAAGCTAGCTCTTCAAAAGAATAAATTAAAAAAATAAGCCTTTGGCCAGATTTACCAAGAGAAAGAGAGAAAAGACTCATATCAGTCCAATCAGAAAAGAAAAGGGTGAAATCACAGTGGACACTTGAAATCCAGAAGATAGTAACTACTTTAAAAAATTATATTTCAGTAAATTTATAAATTTTGAGTAAATAGGCAGATTCCTGGATACAAACTATGAACATTAACCCAAGAGGACATAACTATGTTTAACAACCCAATAACTATCCCAACCTTGGATCATGAATTAATCACAAACTAGAACTGCGCCTCAATGGCCGCATGAGGCTTTGGCAGGACAGATATACATAAATCATAACATAAGTAAAAGAAGGTGTTCAAAAAAAAAAAACCAGCTATAACTGTATGATTAGCTACAAAAACTAGCATTGCAATTATACTATTTTTCTTCAAACTGTTTCTAATGTAATGTTGATAGATGTAACACTAAGGATTGTTAAACCTGCATTATAATGTTCAAGTTATGAAATATTAAGAGCAACGACACCCAAAGAAAATTTTCCTTCTGTTCTGAGGAGGGAATTAGTGTATTTCTGTTTGCATATAGGACCATTATAACATGTTATGAGCTTGTCTTTGTATCTAGAGACTGCTTTAAAGAGATGTGGCTAGTTGTCAAGTTGACAAGGGGTGGATTGTGATGGTGGATTGATTGTATCAACTTGAGTAACAGAAGCTTAACTAAATCAGGTCGACAATTAGAACCACCCTAGGGGGGCTAGTTCCCTAGATGGTATAAAGGAGAAATGAAGAAGGACAGAGGAGTTCCAGTTTTTGCCTTTACCTTGGGCATCATCTCTGGCTTCTACCAGAAACTCTTCAGTCTTCTATCACAGACTTACCAACATCCTAGTATGGACTTGCATGGAACACTGCAGTGAGCTCCAGATCTTCAACTGAATCTTTCAGTCTCCAATGTACAGACTCTCTCTGCTCTCTTTTTCATTTGATTCTATGGGTAGCCATTGTCAGCCAATCTTGTAAATTCACATATATTTGCATATCTTATGCTATGGCCATTTCCCTAGTAAGCACTGACTGATAAAGCAATCCATGAAGGACTGAGGAAGAGGAAACAAAAGCCACAGAGCCAAATTATTTGAAAGAATATCAGAAAAGATTTTAGAAAGAAACCCAGAAAGTGTTCAGCAAACTCAAAGAAGCTATAACTAAGCAAGTAATGGAAAAGAATAAGCAAATTTACAGAAGACACTAAAAAAGGCTAGACTAGCTTTTTAAAAAGGTACAAAACATGAATGACTAGTTTAGCAAAGAATTACAGTTTATGAAAAGGTTCTACAGAGAAATGCAGGAGATTAAAAAATTCTATTGATAGTATGAGCAGCAGAGATTACCAACATGTGAGCAAAGGATCAGAATAAGAAGATAATTTTGCTTTTGAAACATGAAGAGAACATGAAAACTGAATTCAATGGCTGCTAGATGACACAAAAAAAGAATGAAAGACTAATTGGAATCAGTGAATATCAGAAGCTAGTACAAGTGGCATTGAAAAAATCTGCTTTCTGCCTGAGTTTGATTTCCAGCACCAAAAAACAAACAAACAACAACATTTCTGGCAGCACAAAACTTTCTGAGCAGGTAAGTGAGGCATATAGAACCCCAAACAGGCATGATCAAAGAAGATTGGTCAGCAAGATTTCTCAGCAGACTAAACGCCAGCTTAGGCAAGTGTGCAGGGATTGGCGGCCCTCTGCCAGTCCTGCCCATGGGAACGATGAGCTGGCCACCAAGTCCATGTATAGTGGCACATGCCTGTAATACCAGAGCTGAGGAAGCTGGAAACAAGAGGATCACTATGAGTCCAAGCTGCACAACGAAACCCTGTACCAAATACATTATATAAAAAAAACCAACAACAGTAACAAAAAACCGCAGTCCAACACAGAGACAGAGACAACATCTTAAAAGCTGTAGAGAAATGCAATGAATCATGTATACAGTAAATTCATTATAATCACAGCAGACTTCTAAACACAAAATTTAAAGTCCATAGAGAAAAGAGTTTCAAACTCTGAAAGAGAGCAACTTCTGATACAGACTCACAAATCTTGCAGACCTACCTTTCAAAACTGATGGAGAAGGAAGGTATTCCACGACAAAGAATACCTTTAAAGATTCATAACTACAAAAACCAACATGACAAAAGTTGTCATACATTTCCTAGAAAAACACGATGAAGCCAACCATGCCTCCCCCCAAAAAATCTAATCAAGTAAATACAACAGTTATGTAAAAGGAGGAAGAAAAGTAAATTGGATTTACTGCATGTTTTGGTTGAATTGCTTTTTAGGAGAGGTTTATTTTATTTTTTATATTTTGTTTTTGGTGCCAAGGACTGAACCCAGGGCTACCAGCTTGCTAGGCAAGTATTCTACCACTGAGCCAAATCCCACCCCCAAGAAAAATAAGTTGGAAACAGGAAAATAATCCAATGAGAGGAATGAGCAAAGACCTTGCAGCAATAACTTTCAAAGTGAATGGTCTCAGCTCTCCAATCAAAAGACAGAGATGGAAGAATAGATTAAGAAACAAATCCTAACTATATATTGCACATAAGAGACACATTAACCCCAAATACAAGACAATTAAAAATCAAATGATGCGGCTTAGATAGATGCAGGGTTCGCTTGGATCCCCAGCATGCCTTGCTCAATCTGCCCCCGGGGCACACTGAGACAGCAACTAAGACTGGGCATAGTGTTGTGTGCCTATAATCACAGCTCTTGGGAGCTTGAAATCAGAAGGATCACTGTGATTCTGATCTGTGTAGTAAGACCCTATAGATCCTGTACTAAATAAATTAAAAAAAGAGAAAGAAAATCAAAGTATTGAAAACAACGCTCAATGCAACAGGAGTCTGAAAAAGCCTAAGGGTATCTTTCATATTTTAAGACAGAGTAGACTTTAATCCAAAACCAATCAAAACACTGCAAAGGCCAATACCTAGTAGTTTAGGGACAATTCAACAGGATTAGACAACAAGTATAAACATACATGTACTGCACCAGGCATGATGGCACACACTTATAATCCCAGCTCTCATGAGGCTGAGGCAAGAGAATCTCCATGAGTTCAAGGTCAGCCTGGGCTACATAGGGAGACCCACAAACTCATATAGGCAGATAAGTTATACCAAAACATCCACAAGGAAATATCAGAGTTGAACCAAAACTTTGAACAAATAGATTTAATAGATATCCACATTGTTCCACTCAGCAACGAAGTGCACATTCGTCTCTGCAGCACATGAGGCTTCTCCAAATTAGATGAATTGGGAGGCTGAGGCAGGAGGATTGGTGTGAGTTAGAGACCAGCCTGGGCTACAAAAATGAGCTCAAGGCCAGCCTGAACTGCATAGTGAGACCCTGTCTCAAAAAGACAAAAAAATTAGATGACATACTAGTCAATAAAGCATGATTAAGTGTAAAAGAAGCAAAATTAGGGGCCGGCGAGATGGTTCAGTGGTCTAAAGCGCCTGCTTAGGAAGGCTCAGGCAACTGCAGGGACTGCGGTTCGATCCCCGGCACCACATGCTGCGCCAGCGCCACCACCAGGGCAGGCTGAGCCAGCCACAAAATAAATAAATAAAGAAACAAACAAACACAACAAGCAAACAAACAAACAAACAAATAAATAAATAAATTTAAAAAAAAAAAGAAGCAAAATTACAACATACATGCTATCAGCTCATAGTATAATGAAACTAAAAATCAATATCAAAAGAAATAATTGAAATTATGCAGACCCATGGAAACTAAACAACACACTCTTGAATAATCAATGCCTCACTAAAGAAATCAAAGAAGAAATTAGAATCTGGAAGCAAATGATATTAGCAGTACAAGATACCTGAATCTATGGGACACATTGAAAGCAGTCCTAATTTGGAAGTTTGTAGCTGTGAATGTCCACCTCAGAAAACCAAAATGAGTCCAAATAATCTAGTAGTACACCTCAAGGTCCTACAGAAACAAGAACAATCTGAAAGCCAAACTAGTAGAAGTAAAGACATTATATTTTAAAGTTCAGGACAGAAATTAATGAAATTAGACTAAGGCAATACTAAAAGAGCTGGTTCTAATGAAAGCATTTTTTAAAAAATAGACCTTTACCCAATCCAAAAAAAATAAAAAGGAAAGACTCAAGTCAATGCAATTAGAAAGGAAAATAACAAAATCATAACAGATACTCTGAATATTAACAACCATTTTCAAGATCTGTACTCTACTGAGTTGAAGAATTCAGGAGAAATAAAGATTCTTAGATACATATGAATTATTAAAACTGAATCAAGGGGACATAAAACCCCTAATAATCCAATAGCAGACAGTGAAATAAAAGCAGTAATAAATGATTTTAAAAAGAAAATCCTTGGCTACAATGGTTTCACTGTTAAATTTTACAAGAACTTAAAGATTTAATGCAAATAGTCTTCAAAATCCTTAATGAAATTGACAGAGTAGGAATACTTTCAAAGTCATTCCTGAAAACCAGCATTACCCCATCCTAAAACCAGAAAATGACCCAACCAAAAACAAAAAATCAAACAAACATATAAACAAAAACACTATTAGTCAATCTCCTTTATGAACATAGACACAAAAATCATCAGTAAGACATGGACAAAAGGCTGGCCAAATAGCTCAGCAGATTAAAGAGCTTGCAAGCAGGTCCAGAGGCCAGGGGTTCAATCACTGGGCCTACCGTGCCCACCCCACCCCAGGGCATGCTGAGACAGCAATGGAGACTGGGTATGGTGACACACACCTGTAATCCCAGCTCTTGGGAGGCTGTAAACAGGTGGATCACTATGAGTGCAATCTAGTAGTGAGACCCTCAACACCCTAGAGATCCTCCCGGCCACACCAAAAAAAAAAAAAAAAAAGACACTGACAAACAGAGCTTGGGGAGATAGCTCCATAGCATAGCACCTGCCTGGCAAGAGCAAGGTCCAAAATTCAATTTCTGGTATACCTCCCTCCCAAAAAGGCACAAACAGAAAACAATAAGTTATTGAAAAGATCATATAATCTGACCAAATAGTATTCATCCCAAGGATTCAGAGATAGCTCAAGATACATAAATCAATAAATGCAACACATTACACAAACAGAAGCAAGGACAAAAGTCACACGATAATCTCAACAGACACAGAAAAGGCATTAAAAATTCCAATACCCACTCATGATTTAAAAGAAATGTGTATAGGGGCTGGGGAGATAGCTCCATGGCACAAGTGCCTGCCTGGCAAAAGCAAGGTCATGTTCAAACCCCAGTCTCAAAAAAAAAAAACCTAAATAAATAAATAAATAAATAAATAAATAAATAAATAAAAGAAATGTGTATAGAAGGAACTTATCTAAGAAAAACTGAAGGCTTTCCCTCTAAAATCAGTAACAATGCAGTCCTCATCCTAATGCTTAAAAAAATCATTTTTAGCATTAAATAGTAAAAGTGGGGCTATGTAGAGATATGAAACTAGTATCTTAAGAATTGGAGAATAATAAACAAAGCTCAGGGACAGTTGTAGTCGGTTACTTGGGTATTCCCGAAAGCAGGGATACAAGGAGGCAGATAACAGCATATCCTAATGGCTCCTTGATTGTTGTCTCCTCTCCTGCTTGGAATGTTTTCAATTAGATTTGTGTTAACCTAATGTTAGGTAAATGGTAAAAG
The DNA here is from genome assembly GCA_004027915.1 of Capromys pilorides. NCBI lineage: Eukaryota > Metazoa > Chordata > Mammalia > Rodentia > Capromyidae > Capromys > Capromys pilorides. Next base: position 11,578 of record PVKN010006781.1, read on the forward strand.
AGCTAGTCTGTATTCACCAAAGTAGTTATGCATATTCCTTAGCCTGTCTTTGAGTACTCAATAAAAGTAAGATGCTTCTGTGGGTCAGGGCTCACTTTGAGAGAGATAGATCTCAGTGAGACCTCTGAGCAAAATTCATTGAGTCTTTTTGTTTCTTTCGGCACTGACTCATAACTTACAACACTTACTCTGTTGCTGTCTGCTGCCCTGGTTGCTCAGTTGCCTCTGTCCCCATTTTGTTGTTGTTCTGCCGCCATGAACTGCTGGCCTCTGCATTGCATCTCTCTGCCTTGGATCCAGCTGAGTATGGACCGAAACCTCCAGTAACTGTGAGCTAAGTAAACCTTTCCTTCCTTTAATAAATACATAAATAAATAAACAAACAAGATCAGTAACAAGAATGCTTTCTTACTATGATCACTACTGATGGGCCAGGAAGACAGCTCAGTAGAATAAGCACTTACCTGGCAAGCACAGGGTCCTGAGTTCAATACCCAGTATTAGAAAAAAAACAAAAAACAAAAAAACTATTATCACTACTGTTAAATATAGTTCTTGAAACACTAGCTAACCCAATCAACCAAGAGAAAAAAATAAAAAAGATACATATAAAAAGAAAAAGTCAAATTATCATTTTTTTTGCAGGTGACATGATCCTCTACATAAAATACACAACTTTTCAAAAAAAAAAAGTGTAGAATAACCAAATTCAGTAGTATAACAGAATATAAATTCAAGACAAAAATTGATAGCATTTCCATACATCAATAATAAACTCACTGAGAAATAAATTAAGAGGACTGGCCAGATAGCTCAGTGGACTGAAGCGCCTGCTTAGGCAGAGCGCAGCAGCTGAGGTGTGATCCCCAGGGCATGCTGAGACCGGGCGTGGTGGCACGCACCATGCACCAGCGCTTGGGAGGTTGAAAACAGAATCACTATAAGTCTGATCAATACAGTGATACCTTATAGACCCTGTAGAACCTAACTAAATACATGAAAAGGAAAGAAGTTAGGAAGACAAAACCATTTACAGTTGTATCCAAAAAAAAAAAAAAAACCCTAAATAGGAATTAAAAAAAACAGGATAAGCTGGGCGTGGTGGCGCACACCTGTGATCCCAGCACTTGGGAGGCTGAGGCAGGAGGATCAGTGTGAGTTTGAGACCAGCCTCAGCTACAAAAGTGAGCTCAAGGCCAGCCTGCACTGCATAGCAAGACCCTGTCTCAAAAAGACAAAAAAAAAAAAAAACAACAACTAAGGATATAAAAGGCCTCTACAATCAACACTACACAACTCTGAAAGAAGAGATCAAAGAGGGCATCAGAAAATGGAAAGGTACTCCCTGTTCCTATAGAGGTGGAACCAATCAATATTCTCAAAGTACCCATACTTCCAATACTGAAGGACAGTATAATCCCAACCAAAATACTGACAATATTTCTCAAAGAACAACTGAAAATAATGCTAAAATTCATGTGGAACCAGAAGAGACCCAGAATAGCAAAAGCAATCCTGGGCAAAAAGAACAAAGTAAAAGGCATCACTATCACAGATTTTAAGTTATACTACATGGAGGTGGGGAGATAGCTTCATGGCACAAATGCCTGCCTGACAAATGTAAGGTCATGAGTTCAAACCCTGGTCCCACCAAAAAAAAAAAGACAACTAAATTATACTACAAAGCAATAGTGATAAAACCAGCATGGTACTAGCAATAAAATAAAATAACAGCAACAAAAATCACAGACACATTGATCAATGGGATTAAATAGAAGATGCAGAAACAACTTAAGCACATTCTGCTATCCGAAATCCCATTTGTTCACTGTGCAAAAATACACACACACACATATAATTTATATGTAAGGCTGCCTTCCATTTGTTGAGGATTAGTATTTGTTGATGATTTTTACATCTATATTCACAGGAAACTTTAGCCTATGCTTTACTTTGTCATGCCTTTATGGGCTTTAGTATCAAGGTAATACTGTCTTTGTAGAGTGAATTTCAAAGTGTACCTCATTTTGTTTTTTAGAAAAGTCTGTGAAATGTTGGTATCCATTCCTTAAACATTGATAGGATTCACTAATGAAGCTGCCTGCACTGAGCTGGGTCAATTTCTACAAACTATCAAACTCGACTTAAAGTAATACATAAAATCTGAAAAAGCACACAAAAAGTAAATGGATGAAGTTAATAATATAAAAATTCCCACAAAGACAAGGTCAGTACAGATGGCTTCCTTGATGAATGAAATGATACAAGGAGATGATTGCCGGCAATAGATTTTTAGTACACAGCATAGTACAATGTTAAGCCACTTTAGCTTTTGCACATACATGTAGTACTTGGGGCTGATAATGGAGAACAACTTGCAGCACTACCCTGTTAGCTGGGTCATATCCGTCCTCTTAAATGGCATGAATATCAATGGTGTCATCCTTGTCACACTTCAGTTTCAACTTCCCATACACCGACTTGTCGGATCTACAACAAGTTCTCATCTTCATCTTCTTCACCACCAGAAGATTCTTCTCTTGCCTTCTACAACTATAAGTGGCTCTGCTTCAACACAAGTCTCTTTGTGGGCTTTTCTGACCAGCTGAAGGAGAGCTCCTCTTTCAAGAAGTCTGCACCATGCATCTCCCTCAAGGTATTTGGGCTCTGGAAGAGGAGCTGAGCTCCAAGCTTTGCCACCACACAGGTCAGACCACGAAGAAGGTGCTCCGAGCTTCTTTGTTCTTGTGGCAGAATCTTAGGCTGTGGTGCCTATGTTTCTTTTTTTTAATTTTTTATTTTTAAATTTTATTTATTTATTTTTTACTTGTTTGCTTGTTTTGTTTCGTTTCTTTATTTATTTATTTTGTGGCTGGCTCAGCTTTCCCTGGTGGTGGGGCTGGCGCCGCATGTGGTGCCGGGAATCGAACCGCAGTCCCTGCAGTTGCCTGAGCTTTCCTAAGCAGGCGCTTTAGACCACTGAACCATCTTGCTGGCCCCTATGTTTCTTAATTTGTTCCCTACTCTTCTTTTTTCCTTTCTTTCTTTTTTTTTTTTTTTTTTTTTTTGTGGGACCGGGCTTTGAACTCACGACCTTGCACTTGCCAGGCATGCACTTGTGCCATGGAGCTATCTCTCCAGCCCGTAGTTTCTTACTGTTTTCACTAAAAAGAATTTCACTCAGAACAAGAGTCTACTCTGCAGCTTTTATATAAAGTCTTTCTACTTTACCAAAAACTTCTTTGTCAGATTAGTCAACAATATCCTCTTTCTTTTTAACAAATTCAAAAAGGATTTTCAAGTGCCCTTCTAGGGTTCTTTCCAAGTCATCATTGCCAGGCAGGACTTAGGCCATCACTGATTTCAACTTTGTCTCTGAATTCCTTCAATGGCGCCGCCCCCTCCCAGGCACCCCCCTCCTTCTCTTCTACAACATCTGTGCATGTGTGATGGGGGTTCACTAGGGGGCGGTGGAGGTGCTGCCTCACTGCTGGCTATGGAACCACTTTCCTTACCTTGGCCCTTTCTGCTTTTCTTCCTTTTCATCCCGTCACTATTCTTGAGCTTTTAGGAATGAGTATGCAATGTTGACAATGTAGGACAAGGACATCCCAATAGCCACAGGCGTTACAAGAATTACTATTGTTTGCTTCTCCAGATTCATATGCAGATCTGTGTCAGGCTTCTCACATTCAGGACAGAGAACACACTTTTTAATGAATCTATCAAACATGTCTGGCAACTTAAGTGTCTCGAGATCCGCTGGCGGTGGAAAGTCCATCCTCGATGTCAAGCAGGGCCAGCGCTCTCAGCTCACAACCCAAGTCTTCAGTGGAGTCAGTCGGAGGCCGACTAAGCACCTCTGCAACGTCAGCTGTTTCCACTGCCCTGGCCCCAACCTTTGCGATGAGAGCAGGCAACTCGAGGTGACAGAACTGCTCCGAAGCACAGCTACAGATACTCTGGCTTATTAGTGACTCCAGCGATAAGATGAAGAGATCCTTGATTGCAACTTTTTGGCAATTTGTTTTGTTTTGTTCTTTATGTGTTTGGTACAGGGTCTTGCTACGCAGCTCCGACTCCTTGCGATCCTCCTGTTTTCAGCCTCCCCAGTGCTGGTATGACAGGCATGTGCCACCACACCTGGCCTCGGTGGCTGGTTCAGGGTGCCCTCGGACAGAGCCAGTAACGCATGTGGCGCTAGGGATTGAACCCCAGGCTCTGTGCTCGCCTAAGCAGGTGCTTAGGCCACTGAACTATCGCCAGCCCTACTTTTTGGCAACTTGATCTGGAAAATAATGACTTCTTGTAATCATTGAGGTTGTACGCTTTTCTGCTTGTACATTGTTTCCTAAGAACAAGTGCTGATACCTTTAGCTTGCCTGAATTAGGAACTGCAGGAAAACAGGTCTGGAGCAGAGAGGCAGCAGGCAGGATCCTGCTGGGTGGTGGACGCCGCCGTCCCTGCACTGTTCGAATCCACACAAGCAGCACCAGGCCTGGGGACCTCTGGAATGTTCTCGCTCTCTCTGTGTGACTTTTATCTTTATGTTCATTTATTGCTACACTACCATTTTTTAAAATTTTAAATGACCATTGTTTGGGCTGGGGAGATAGCTCGGTAGTCTAAGGGGCTGCTTAGCAAGCCCAAAGATCCAAGTCTGATCCCCAGTACCACATGCATTGCAGGCCAGGAACTTTGGGTGCGCTGAGCCAGCCACTGAAACCAGGTGTGGTGGTGCATACCTATAATCCCAGCACTTGGGAGGCTGAGACAGGAGGATCACTATGAGTCCAACATGATTAGTGAGATTCTGTATCACATACATGTTTTTAAAAGTCAGTTTTAGTGTACCATGGCAATTTTCTTCTCTTATATCTACCTAAAATCATTTTTTTTTTTTTTTATTGGTTACTCTGTGGATAATCATTACCACCCTAACCAGCAGCAATCTAATTTGGATTAACACAAATTCAACTTCCACTGTTCACAGAACTGCTCCTCCTTCCCACCCACTGCTGTGAGGCTGCACAAGCCCAGTCTCTTCTTTACAACTTCAACCTCTGCTTTCCTTCTGCCCAGATATCACAGGAGCTACTGTAATGTTTGTTTTGCTTCAGATACTGAACTTTTTAACTTTGCATTTTCTACTTGACCTCTTTCATTTATTTATTTTTAAATTTATGTATTTGGTACAGAGTCTCACTACATACCTCAGACTCGTAGTGATCCTCCTGTTTTCAGCCTCTCCAGCATGTACCGCCGCGCCTGGACTTGATCCCCCGCTCAGCAAAGCCAGGGGTGGGGCCGGCGGGGCACCTTTTACTTATTTTTATCTCTTCAGTGATATCTCCTATGTAGTGCAATATTATTTTCATGTTTTATATTAGTTATTGGGGCACAAATTTCTCCTAATTTGCATTTTTAAAGTTTATTTTTATTTCAGAGTCCTACTGGGGATTGAACTTAGGGCCTTTGCATTGAGCTACATCCCCAGCCTCACACCTTTTCATCTTTGGACAGGTCTGGCTAAATTGCTCGGGCAGGACCCAATTTGTGACTCTGCTGCCTCAGCCTTCCAAGTGCTGGGAGCTTGACCATTTTATTTTTTATTTTTTCCATTTATGTATTTGGAACAGGGTCTCACTACACAGCTCAGACTCATAGTGATCCTCCTGTGCTCAGCCTACCCTGAGCTGGAATTACAGGTGTACACCGCTGGCAGAATGTGGGACTGGGAATCAAACCCTGGTCCTTGCGCTTGCCAAAGAAGGCGCTTAGTCCATTGAGGTATCTCACCTGCCCTTGACCATATTTTATATTATTTTATTCTTATTTATTTTTTTTAGGGAGGGAAGGGTCTCCAGGGTGTTCAGGGTCTCACTACTAGATCGGACTCATAGTGATCCACCTGTTTACAGCCTCCCAAGAGCTGGGATTACAGGCATACACCACCACGCCCAGTCTCCATTGCCAGCTCAGTGCATCCCGGGGACGGGGCCAGTGCAGCAGGTCCGGGGATCGAATCCCCAGCTCCTGCACCTCCTTGCGGGTGCTTTAATCTGCTGAGCTATTTAGCTGGCCCTCCTATCATGTTTTAAATAATGCATTTAAAGTCTTTGTCTAAGAAGTTCAACATCAGCTCTTTATCATGAATCCTTGCAATTAAATTCATCTTTTCCTCTTCTGTTGGTCATAATATTGTGTAGTTTTGGGGGCTTTTTTGTGTGTACTTCTTAATTTTTTGTCAGAAATCAGACAATTCAATACCATAATGTGTCTACTCTTGGAAACAAAGTCTAATTCTTCCCATGGGATGTTGTAACTGCTATTTGCTTAGTGACTTTTTTTGAGCTGATCATTAGCCTGTATTCTTTTTCGCGTGCATCCTCTTTGCTCTTGATCAGTCACTTCAGTGGTCAGCTCTGAGGTGAGAGAGACTCCCTGAATGCCTAGAACCAGAAATCTACCAGCCTTTACGAAGGGCTCTGCAGGCATGTGGGGCCCATCTCCCAGGCAGTTAGGCAGCTTATAAATCTGTCTTGGCCTGTCAAATCCTCAGCAGTGAGGGCTTGGGGCCCTCTTGTGCCTTTCCTGGACACACACACAGCTCTGCTCAGGCACGTAGTCGCCTGGGTCCCAGATATGTGATGGGTTCGTGAAGTTCCCATGGTCATTTTCATTTACCCTTCAAGATTTTAAGTAAGTCTAGTGTAGCGATGGTGAGGCTCTTAGAGACCAAGTGCCCGAGCTGCAATCCAAAACTCACTTATTTATTGCGAAGTGCTAACGCTGTACTAAACCTGAACGCTCAGCCACTGGGGTGATGCTGGGGCCTCTGAGCTTGCGACTCAGCGGAGGAGGCTGTGAAGCTGCTGTGGTGCTTGTGCCACAGGTTTGCTACCACTGCTTCGAGGTTGCATCAGCTGTTATGGAGAGTCAGTGAGCAAACTTTATTCAAGAGTGATTTTTTTTCTATTCCTGAGAAAATACTTAATGATTTCTTATTCCATGTTAAACTTGGGTTTTCCACCCTGGGTGGTAATAATGCAAACTGTTCTGGTTCATTCATGACCCCAGGAACTGCTCCCTCTAACTTCGGTCAGTTCTATCCCTGCCTCAAAGTGGCTTCTTCATACACCTGTGCTAACTGGAGCCAGAGTCCCTGGGAAGCCTCTGTGGATCCAGGCACCTCCCCATGTGGCGGGTTCCTCACTGGCTCCACTCTGAGCACTCCTGCCGCCCTGATCCTTTCTCAGCTCACTGCTGAGGCCACTGGACTTCAACTCTGAACGCTGGAAACTTCCTCCAGTTAGTTTCTGTGCTCACATGGGTCCTTCCGTAGTGCTCACTACCACATATGAATTTATGTCTGAGATTGGAAAACCTTCATTTCACATATTATGTTCTACTTTGAAGATGACAAGGTGAATACATTCGCTTGAGTTCACCTTAGTAAGATATAAAACTCCTCTTATCTGTAATATTGAAATAATGTCCCTTCTACCAATGACTTTCCAGTGTCAGACCACCACTGTAGTGAGAATTATTTTTTTAAATATAATGAAGCTGAGCATGGTGTTACCCCAAACACAGGAGGCTGAGGCAAAAGGACCAACTTCAGCCCCAAGTGTTGACACTACAGCTGTGAGTCACTATACCTGATTTGGAAACAATTTTTTTCTTCATTTTCAGGTCCTATTCCTACAAATTCTTTCTCATTCCCCCTTCCTCTGTTGCTGTCGTAGTCCCACCTCCCATTTCTCTTTTTCATAATTTTGTTGGTCTCCATTGTTCCTCTTCCCTGACCTGTTCTTTGATGTGAGACCACATTTTAGTTCCCAGATATCCACGTCCCCACTTTGCACAGCTCATCCTCCTCTCCAGGTCTAAGCACATTCTACGTTTAGCTTACACATTTACCATAGCAACCTGCAGGGAGAACACCAGAATTGGGCCCGTCGAATGCCTTTCTTTTTCACATGTAGAGCTCAAGTCCAAGAGGACTGACTTATCTGAATCACTTGCTTAGTGGCTGAGCCATCATGAAAATACTGTTTCCTAACTCCCAGTCCAGGGCCCTTCTAACTGCACGGTACTGCTGCTCACTGAGACACACTGGACTCCTTCGCCTGGGAATCCACAACTCCCCTCATCAGCCAAGGCAGCACAATTCTGCCACAAATCTGTATACCACAGATACTTTATGGCATAATATGTATACTATTTAATACAAGCATGCAAATACTGAACATATATAAAGCATCTTGTATTACCATGCATTTAGTGTCTTACATCAAGACAAGTGACTGGTCTTCACAGACCCTGAGTCTGGGTACAGGTCTGCTCTGTCTCACCAGGCCATGATCTCATCTGAGGGATCCATCCCATGCTCATTAGTGACTGAGAGAATTCAGTCCCAAGACTGTGGGACCACAGGCTTCCACTCCTAAAGGTCACTTCCACTCATGGTCATAAGGCCTCTCCTCTCCACATCTTCAAGGTCAATGAAGATGGATCATCTCCAATTTCTCCTACATCAGATCCCTGCTCTTTTAAAGGGCTGACCTGGGATAATGTGTCTTTCAATGAACTTAAAGCCAGTTGAGTTCACTGGGTTCAGTTAGGGCCCTAACTGTACCTGCACACTATTTTCACTCATTGTAAAGCATAGCCTAATTTTGGAATGGTAAAGGCACTGGTGAAGGAGAGAGGATTGTGCAGGGATGGACAGGAGGGGGCTGCCATCTTGGGAGCTACTAGAACTTTCCTCAATATTCAATGGCAGATATTTCATTATTTTTTCTGATTATTTAGACCATTCCAATTTATTTCCCTTTGCCAGGTGCCTATAATCCAGCTACTCAAGAGGCTGAGGCAGCATAACTGTAAATTCAACTCTAGCCTGGGCAATTTAACACAATCCTGTGTATAAATAAATAAAATTTTAAAATTAACCAAAATTGGGGGGATATCAGTGGTAGCGTATCCTGAATTCAATCCCCCAGTACTGAAAAAACAAAAAAGTTAGATAGCCAGTGTAGTGGTTGATACGTTGTGTCAACTTGGCTGGATGACTCAGCGGCCTGGCTCCCTGTTGGTGGGAGTCCAGCCCCCGGGGTACAATTGGTTCCTCCCTGGAGCATGACCTGGGCCTGCCTAGGATATGACTGGCTCCTCCCTAGAGTGGGATCAAGGGCCCATCCTGGGGTATAATTGGTTCCATCCTAGGACACAATAGGCCCACGTCAGAGTGACTGAGCACAGAGAAGTTTTAAAGGGGCTGAGGAAGGAGTCAAGACGTCACTTCCTCCGAAAAGCTTCAGTTTTCGCATTCGGCCTGGACTTCATCGTCTGGCTTGCAGCGCAGACTCTTCATCCTCCAGCTTGGATCTTTCGCCATCCGTCGCAGACTCTTCAGCGTCCATCACAGACACTTCAGTCTTCTATCGCAGACCCATCAGCCAACGGATAGAGACTTACACGGAGCACTGCAGTGAGTTTCAGACCTCGGGACTGAATTCTCCAGTCTGGAGTGTGCAGACGCCCTCTGCACGCTTCCTCATCTGACTCTGTGGCTGACTACTGTAAACCAATCTTGTAACTCCTTCTATATTGTATATTTTGTGTTAATATCCATTCCTTATATCTTTCTGTTCCTGTAAGTAGAACCCTGACCAATACAGCCAGTCACTGAGAAATGGTGCAGGTGGGATGGATGGAGAACTGGAGGTTTGAAATCCCCAGCAAAGGAAGGATGCAGTGGCGCACACCTGCACTGCTGGCACTCAGGAGGCTGAGGCAGGAGGGTCACTACAAGTTTGAAGCCAGCCTATGTTACCCACCCTAAGCTTCATAAGGAGATGCTGTGTAAAAAAGCAAAATCACGGCCATCGAGCAGAATGGCTACTAAGGGTGGGGACACAAGAAATAAGAGCTACTCCTCATCAGGCCTGCAGTCTGTTATGCAAGTGTATTCTAGGTCTGCAAGTCCTGCTGTAACAGAGCTGTGCCTGGGGAATGTGTGCACACAAGTGGTGAGACTCCATGCTGTGTCCCTGCCACAGTGAAAGAACTTGTTACTATCAATATGTATATGGTTAAAGTAACTTAAAATCGTGTCATTTTTAAAAAGTGAAAATAACCATGTCAACAAAGAAGGTAATGAAAGAGAACAGCAGCTGGCAGGCAGCTTCTGCTGCCATTCTTGGAGATCTGCTAGGTTCTCACCCCACTAGGTTTACTCCCAACACTAGCAGGGGACCTGCAGTGTCCAAGGGAAAGGGGGTGAGAAACTGAGGGTGAAGTGTGATGTGTGTGTGACTCCACCGAGGGTGTGAATACCACGCGGTGCAAACGTAGACAACGCACACAGTGATGCATCGAGAGGAGGGGAGGAGACTAAGCAAAGGAAATAAGGAGGTGTTTGTGCTGGGTGTGGTGGCGCACGCCTGTAATCCCAGCACTTTGGAGGCTGAGGCAGGAGGATCAGTGTGAGTTCGAAACCAGCCTGGGCTACAAAAGTGAGCTCAAGGCCAGCCTGAACTGCATGGTGAGACCCTGTCTCAAAGAGACAAAAAAAAAAAAAAGAGGTGTTTGTACATGTACAATTCCCCATAAGGAATGTAAACATTATGTACTACCTGTATGTGCTAATAAAAATAGTGCAAATTTTTAAATATATATTAAGATTAAAAATATATGTCCATTTTTAAAAAAGGAGACTTAGAAAAATGCAGTAATGAAGCCTGACAACTATGGCTAAGGCAGTGATTACAGTCCAACTATTGGGGCTGGGAAGATAGCTCCGTGGCACAAGTGCCTGCCTGGCAAGTGTAAGGTCACGAGTTCGAACCCTGGTCCCGCAAAAAAATAAATAAATAAATAAAAATAAATAAATAAAATAATAATAAAGTACAGCTATTGGTACTCTCCCGCCAGCCCGCACACGCTGCTTCCCGGACGTGTCCTCCCTCATGCTCCCGGGACCCGCCCCCTCCAGGTTGCGCGACAATTTACCTGCTCCGCATTGTCAGGAGTGGTGTCGAGAAGGTTGTTGAGTTCTGGGAACATTTCGGACTCCGAGGAAATTAGCGCGGTGGAGGAGAAGGTGGGCTGCGGTGGGGCCACCGCAAGGTGGAGAGCGACGTCCGCAGCCAAGCTCGCCCCACAGAGTGCGCATGCGCAAGGCCGCGCGGACCCGGCCCCAGCCAATCAGGCGGGTGGTGCGGTGCCTTCCTAGGAGCGCGTCGGGGACAGGGCGGGAGGGAGGCGCGGCGGGGCTCAGGGCTCCCCCGCTGGTCCTGGTGGCTCGCGCGGTTGAGGCGCTTCTCCACGTGCGGTTGTCGAGAGCCTGCTGTGTACCCCAGTGGTAAGAGCATGGCCTGTATCGCTGGACGCAGGGAGAAGATTCCCACCCTCGCAAACTGCAAAAACAAACATAATAAACGCTAAACGTAGGATTGTGTCTTGAAACGGTGAATGGGGAAAAACAAAGCCAGGAGAGGGAGTAACGATGGGAGTAGGGAAGGTTGCAGAATTACAGAAATGGTACGGCATTCCTCTGAATAAATTATGACTGAGGACTGGGATGTAGCTCGGTGGTACAGCGCCTGCCTGGCAGGTGTGAGGTCATGAGTTCGATTCCCAGTACGCCCCAAGTACAAAATAAATGATTGAAACACTTAAAAAAAAAAAAAAAAGTGCAACTATTTTGCTTGTTTTTAATGTTCAAATAATCCACATCAAATCTTTAAATATTATGTATATGCACTAAATAATTGCTATTTTTAGAGAAACTTGAGCAAAAAGCTTTTTAACTTTAAAAATCCTGTGAATAAAACAACTGTCTGTTCAAATAATAGTTGTATTTTTTAGTGCTGAGGATTAAACCTTTGCACTGAGCTAAAATCCCCAGCCCTTTTTAATGTTTTTTTTTGTTCCATTTTGCTTTGCTTTGTTTTTTGAGATAAGGGCTCAATTAAGTTATCCAGGTTGGGCTCTAATTGTATCCTTCTGCCTCAGCCTCCCAGAGTGTTGGGATTACTGGCGTGTGCCACCATGTTTGGCTTATGCAATTTTGAAAATGTCAACAATCAAACAGTTTTTTGTATTTTTCATGTTCGTGGGGCGCTTGCTAAGCAAGCAAAACTGTTCCTTCATTTGCCTCTGGTGAGAGGCTGAGGTCTCGTAGCTCTTCCCTTTCCACCTAGGAACAGGAAAGGACACTTGAAGCTTCTTTCAAACCTCTCTTCAAGCTAAGTGTTTGGATATGGGTGACAATGCCTAGACCTACTCACTGCCAAGGGTGATGGAATTTAAGTCCAACCATGGGGCTTACCTGAGGCTTTATCTGCGTGGGAGGGGTAAAAATGGAGACATAATGAAGTGAGAATTCTACAGGGGAAGAGAAGGAGGATGAATGCTGAGAAGTTAACACTATCTACTATATATACTGCTTTTCATATAATGCTACTAAATTCTATTTTCAGGGGAGCAAAATTTGATTTATATTTCATGAATTAGATTGATAAATTGACAAATTTTATAAAAATGCTTATATTTGTATTTTTAGTCAGCTCAATACTTTTTTTTTTTACTTGAGACTTTTCTTTGGTAATTACAAGTTTTTGGCAATTTTCCTATTCTCTGCTATTAATTATTAGTTTGATTCAGTTAGGATCCCATGGCATATTTACTGTTGTTTTACATATATATGTGGTTTATTACCTTGCTATTGGATTGGGGATTCTTGCCCAATCCAACTATTATTTGAACAGACAGTTGTTTTATTCACAGGATTTTTAAAGTTAAAAAGCTTTTTGCTCAAGCATCTCTTAAAAATAGCAATTATCTAGTGCATATACATAATATTTGAAGATTTTATGTGTATTATTTGAATCTTCTTCTTCTCCTCCTCCTCTTCCTCCTCCTCCCCCCCCCTCCTCCTCCTCCAAATGTATTTAGTATAGGGTCTATGGGGTTTCACTACTAGATCAGACTCAGAATGATCCTCCTGTTTTCAGCCTCTCAAGTACTGGGCTTACAGGTGCGTGCCACCATGCCCAGTCTCAATAGCTATCCCAGCACGCCCTGGGAGGCAGGCCGGCATGGTATGCAGAGATTGAACCCAAGTCCCTGCACTTGCCTAAGCAGGTATTTTAATCTGCTGAGCTATCTGGCCAGCCCTTGCCCAGGTTCTTGATATCCTGAACAAACATGCAGAACAGCCAAAAAGAGAAACAAGGTCAAAAATTAGAGAATTGAAAGTATGCTCTGATCCTGTAGGGGAAGCCTGGTATTGCAGGGAGCTTGGCACTGAAACTTTAAGTACTAGGCCTGGGGAGGGTTGAAGAGTTGGTCTGAGGTTTTACTCCTGCCAATGAGTGGCTTGGCTCAGCCCATCAGGTGTTGAAGATTTTGACTTTTTGTGGCCCATTCATTAAATGAACTGTCATGGAATACAAACTCTGGGGATAGGGTTTGGCATAACAGCATAATCAATAATATGGTAATTCACTTATTTATTTCTAATATATTTGAGAATCTAAGGGAAAAATTCTAAGCTTCTAAGCTCCTCAGAATGAGTGTCATATGCCAATTTTTAATTCATTCACATGGTGTTTTGCATATATTTTCATTTATATCATGTGGTTCTTTCCCCAACAACCACAAGCTTTTGGGCAGTGAGATACTATTGATATTGTGTATTACTCCAGGACCTACTGAGGTGCTCACATACCGAAGTGACAATAACTCCACAAATTACACCAATTGAAACAAATAATCCAGGTCCTGCACCCACAGTCCCAGGGCATTGCTTTACTTTCCACTGACCCACTGGTAATTATGCCAAAGAGGAAGTCTTGAGAGAATACAGAGAGCAAAGATGGATCCAAAGTAAATAAACAGGAACCCCCCAAGACGGTCTGCCAGATTCTCCATGAAACCTGCTCCACTGAAACCTGAACATAAACCAGGAAAGCGTCTACCAAGAAAGAACCTGGATCAAAGAGTAACACAGGTGCTAAAGGGAAGCGGGAAGAGAAGCCGGGGGCTGGTGCGGAAGGCATTGCACCGTCTGAAAATGGTGAAACTGAAGCCCAAGAGGCACAGAAAACTGAATCTATAGATAACAAGGGAGAACAAACAGGCACAAAAAGTTGGGGTGGTTTATGTACCTCTTGGGACACCTGTTTTTGGAGGAGGGCAGTGGTGGCTTTATTGATCAGGTGGCTATTTGAGGGGTGTTTCAGTCAGGGTTTTACTAGAAGAGCAGATATAATAGAAGTAACAGATATTACACAAGATGTGCCAGTCCCAGGGTCAGATGAGGAAGTGTGCTGAGAGCGTCTGCCCACTGCCCGCTGAAGGGTTCAGTCCCAAGGCTTTTTATGCTCACCGCAGTGTTCCATCTCTAACAGTCTCTAATGATTTCTAATGGTCTCTAATGGTCAGCCGTTGTGTCTCCAACAGAAGACAGAAGAATCTGTCTGCTACAGAAAGCTGAAGAATCCAATCTGGAGACTGACGAGTCTGTGCTGGAAGCCAGCAGACAAAGTTCAAGCTGACTGTGAACACTGAAGTTCCGCCAATGAAATGGAATGCTGAATTCTTCCTCAACACCTTTTTGTGCTGAGTTATTCTGGGGCTGGGTCCTCACAGCTCGCAGCGTGGAATAGCCAGGAAACCGGGCCAAATTGATACAATGCATTGACCATCAGATATCTAGCCAAGTTGACACAATGTATCAACCACTACAATCCACCCCTTGTCGACTTGGCAACTAGGCATATTTCTTTAAACTAGGCTCCAGATTCAGAGATAAGCATATAATTGTGCCTAACATTGTTATAACTATATTATCCAATGTACAAATGGAAACGCACTAATACCTCTGACATTAGAACTGAATGTATTCATATTATATTATAACACAACTATATGCAAGGGTGAAATAGTACAATTATAATCTCCTTTTCTGTAGCTGATCACAGGGTTGTAGCTGGTATTTAGAACTACCTTCTTCCACTACCCATTCTGTATTCCCTTGGCCCTTGGTTCTTTCCCTGATAGAGTGACCCATGCCTTCATTCCTGAAGGCTCTGCACCATTTGTCATTGTGCCTGTATTAGGTTGTTTTAGCTTCCCATTCAGCTTAATAACAGGGCATATCAATATTAAGAAGTGCCCCAAGGGATCTCCTGCACTCCGTGTATATTCTTCCCTTCCTCTTTTGTGGAGTAGCAATCCAATTTCCCCTTCATAGTCTGGGTCAGTCACCCAGACGATGACAACACCATGATTCCTTTTTTAGCTTGTTTCCTCAAAGGCATGAGGAGTCCAAAGTGACCCGGGGGAAATCTTAGCTTCCAGTTCAATGGTATCATTGTTGTGCTTCCTTGTACAAGCCTTCCCCCCTCTGGGCCTAGGACTTCTAGTTCAGCAGAACATAATGTTGTGGGGACAGGTAGCAAAAATTTTGCTAGTGGATCACTAGGGGTAGTGGTGAGTGGTACCATTCCTACTCCTACCCCTTGATTCTTGGACCCATGAATCCTGGCTATGGGAGACACAGTACCATACAGAGGGAGCTGATTCAAAGCATATACAGCCTGTTGAAGTACCCTACCCCAACCCTGCAAACTATTGCCACCTAGCTGGCATTGTAACTGCATCTTTAAAAGGCCGTTCCATCATTCTACCAATCCAGCTGCTTCTGGATGATGAGGTACATGTTAGGACCAATGAATTCCATGAGCATGAGCCCACTGCTGCACCTCCTTGGCTGTAAAATGTGTTCCTTGGTCAGAAGCAATACTGTGTGGAATACCGTGGTGGTGGATAAGGCACTCTGTAAGTCCACGGATGGTAGTTTTGGCAGAAGCATTACGTGCAGCAAAGGCAAATCCATATCCAGAATATGTGTCTATGCCAGTGAGGATAGAGCGCAGTCCCTTCCATGATGGCAGTGGTCCAGTATAATCAACCTGCCACCAGGTTTCAGGCTGATCACCCCGGGGATCGTACCATATCGGGGACTCAGTGTTGGCCTCTGTAGCTGGCATATTGCGCATTCAGCAGCAGCTGTAGCCAGACCAGCCTTGGTGAGTGGAAGTCCATGTTGCTGAACCCATGCATAGCCTCCATCCCTGCCACCCTGGCCATTCTGTTCATGGGCCCACTGGGCAATGACAGGGGTGGCTGAGGAAGGAGGTTGGCCACTATCCACAGAA
>PVKN010006782.1:0-27846 GCA_004027915.1 Capromys pilorides
GGGCACTGGATGGTGAACGTGGACTGGGGGGTGTGTCCTAAGCCAGGGGGCTATGAAATAACATACTGTGATGTCACTTTGCCTCTGGATAATTACTCTTCAGCTTGAGCATATTTTCTTTTTTTTGGTACTGGGAACCAAAAACTCAGGACCTTGTAGGTGCTTGTGCCACTAAGCTTTCTCCCTCAACCCCAGCCATACTTCCTATGCTAATCCAGCATTCCAGTTCCACTTCTATGAAATGCCTGTCTTGCTTGTTTTCTTTTGGCCTGTCGGGTTCTTGTTAATTAACAGAGTTCTTCATACATTTTTGTCTCATTGCTGAGATAAAATACTCAAAACTCAAAGTGAAGAAAGGAAAGGTTTATTTAGCTCGTGGTTTGTGGAGATTGCTGTCCCTAATCAGCTGGCTCCAAGACTAGTGGCGTGGAGAGGGGCAACAGTCCAAGGTGGCAGGAGACAGCCTCTTTTCCTCCCTTAGGGGTTGCTGCAGACTACCCGCCCTAGGGCCGATATAGCTCTCACACCTCCAATCAGAGCACTAGCCAGGGAATCAGTAAAACCTCTAGATTTAGCCACCTCCCGAAAAGCCAGCCCCTATGACCACATGAGGCTCTGAGGGAGAGACATTAAGACACAAATCATAACAGCAGTTGTCCAGAATTTATCAACTTTTCTTCTTTGCAACTTATAACTTTGTTTCTTTAAAAGAAATTCATCCTATACCAGAATTATAAAAGTATAATTCTGATAATCTTTGATAATTCTAATGTTTCGTTTGCCTGATTTGATTTTTTTATTTATCTGGAGTCGAAGTTTTTTCCCTATGCATTGAGCTACATTCCCAGCCGTTTTTTAGTTTTTATTTTGAGAAGGGTCTTGCTAAATCACTCAGTTACCCAGGCTGGACTTGAGTTTGCACTTCTGCTGCCTCAGCCCACCACAGTCCTGGTTTATGAATGTGCGCCCCCACACCCTGCTCTGAGAGTGATCCTTTTCCAAGTCATTACCATAGCCTCCCTGTATCCCAGGCCTGCTGTCAACTGTGGTCTGAAAATATTAAATGGAAAACTGCAGAAATAAGTGATTGGTGTGTTTTCAATTGTACACTATTCCAAGTTGCATAATGAACACCTGCCCAAGTGTCATGAGATTCCAAGGACTAAGCAGGACGCCTTGTCCCATTCCAGGCCGTCCTCTGTGTCCCACTGCAGCCTGTTGGGATGTGGGTGGTCTGTCTGCCCTTCACGCCTGTTGACTTGGCCACTGTCTGGGTTCTGAGAGTAACTGTCAAAGTTTCTCAGTGCTTGATTCACGAAACCCTTTAACTTAATGGCCTGATAATTGTCCTATTTTACTACTACTGTTGTTCAATTTCCACTGTGTTTAACTTTAAATTAAAAGTAAATCTGCCACAGGTATAGCAACAGACAGTTTATATTGGACTGGGTACTGCCTGCGATTTCCGGTCTCTACAGGAGGCCTTGGAACTGAGGAGGTAGCGTCGATATTGTCTTTCCCTTTGTCTTTCCTCCTGTTTTTTGGTTTTGTTGCTGTTGTTTTCTGACTTTGTCTCTTTGTTTCTAGCTTGAAGTAGACTATAGCGTAGATTTTGACCCTTAATTTTTTTTCAGTGGGGAGAATGGCACTGTGGACTGAATCCAGGGACTTAGCACTAAGCTACTTCCCCAGCCTTTTCAAAATTTTTTTTTTTTATTTTGAGATAGAATCTCATCAAGTCAGTAGGTTGCCCAGGCTGGGTTCAAACTTACAACCTTCCTGCCCTAGCCTGCAGAGTGAGAGGTTACAGACAGGCGTCACCATGTCCAGTCTGTCTTTCCTTAATTTCTAATAAAAGCACAGAAAACTGTAAATTACCCTGTGTTCCATGGTTTGCAGCCTTAGCTACATGGTTGGTATCCCCTGGGGAACTTTATCAGGAGTTTCATCTCCTATTATTTGATTGGACTAGGGTGCAGATCTTAAATGATGGGATTTTAAAAGTATGTGATCAGAAATTATAAATGTGTCCTATATACTTTAAAACAGCATGTGTTCTACAGTTTGGGGTATAGTGTTCTAATGCCTCTATAATATCAGTCTTGTTAATTACACTTAAATTTTTGTAGTCTTGTTTTTTATGTGTAGTTCATACATCTCACAACAAAAAATGTCTTAAATGTCCTTCTCTCTGCTCATAATTCCATTGGTTTTGATTACTGTTTTCTTAGGTGTATTGTTACGGACTTAGAATAACTACGTTTTCCTGATGAAGCCTGTGTTAGGAGACTATCTCAAGAAATGCCTTTCATTGTAAGGTTTATTTTACTTAGTATTATTTTTATTGGATTATAAAAATGAGTTACTTTAGATGACTTAGTACTGTGGATTCAGACTGCACATCTGTGTAACAGCTGATGTGCAGATTCAGAGTCTCAGGCGGTCGGTCACACACGCGCAAACTCACACACACACAGCCTCACATCCTGGTTTACTTACAGAGTTGCTTGCTTGTTTGTTTGTTTGTTTATATTATGGCCAGCTCAGCCTGTCCTGGAGGTGGGGCTGGTGCAGCATGGGGATCAAACCACGGTCCCTGTGGTTGCCTAAGCTTGCCTCAGCAGGCGCTTTAGACCGATGAGCCGTCTCGCTGGCCCCATCCTGGTTCACTTTTGAACACCAACTTGCACTTGTTTTGCTGTCCTTTGGGGGTCAGGTACCTAATTCACCCTTCCATCAGGGGACACCATTTGGAACCGACTCTGTGGGAAGGAATTTATTTAAGTGACTTGGGCAGCTTCTGCCTTTTACGTTTCATAGTTACAAAGATTACTACCCAGATACCTCAGATTAGCCTTGAAGTCAAAGATAGTTCCACCGTATGTCTTTCTTTTGTGTCAAAGTAGATTTTACTCAGTCACCAGTTGTTCACGACACCCGTGGTCACTCTTGAATGCCAGCTTAGCAAGTTAGTGGTCTCTTCCTGGGGTGAGGTGTGGAAGCTCCAGAGCTGGGAACAGAGGGCACACTTTGCAGCTGGATAGTTCTGGCTTTGATTGCGGACTTGGCCACTGAGTTTTCTTGCCAGGTCGTTTAACCCACATTTCCTCCCTGATGAGGTGTGGCCACTTACATCTGAACCTCAGAAAGGCACGCAGGGCAGGTAAATGAGCAAGGAACAATTTGACAGCTGGGGTGGGGGATAGCTCAGTGGCGTAAATGGCTGCCCAACAAGCTCAACGTCCTGAGTTGGATCCCTGGTAAGAAAAAAACAAACCACTACGAGAATTAGCTAGGATACCTGTATCACTCAGTTAATGGTAGCTCTTACCAGTATTGCATTTGTGGTCAAGTTTAGGAATACAAGTTTTGCTCCTTAGAGGTGACATTTTCACCATTATTGAAGCCTCAGCTTAGTCTATAATTTTCTAGCGAGTGTGAACACAGTTTGTTTCAGATGATACGTGGATTTGACCAATAGTAGGGCAGGAATCATTTATAAAGCCCTTAAAATATATCAAGTACTATCCCAAATAGTGGGGATACAAAAATGAATAAAGCAGGCTGTCTTTCCAGGACTACACAGGCTAAATGGATGCCCAGAAGGACTGAGATTTTCATTCTTTTTGAAAGATTTTTCAGCAGGTTCGGGGTTCGATGAGCAGCGCAAAGGGGTGCACTTGTCTTCCACTGGCACTGAATTGAATGAGTAGTCAAAACTCCCCTCTACATTCCCTATCAGAGTCCTATCAAGGAAATAAGCAAAAGATACCAAAATGGAAATTCCGCACCTTTCTGACCTCACAGCTCACACTGTTGGAGAAGGTGGTGGAGTCCCCGTTGCCACCAGCTCCCCTTTGCTTCCGGCCAGACAGCCTGGAGCTGCCTGAGGCTGGTGGAGCGGAGCTGCTGTCACGGCTCACCACTGCCCCATTTTAACCTTAGTTTCTGTCATTTTGGTTCATTGCCTTTTGCCTTTCTTGTAATATCAAAAAATAACTGAGTACTGGTACTCAGTACTGTCTCCAGGGTGTTTGTTACGTTGCTTCCATCTTAGAAACCCCTGGTTCCAGACACAGGCCTTCACGTTAATGGTCGCAGCCCTGTACTTTCCGGCTCCCAGCCTGCCTGTCCCCAATCTTCCAGAGAAATCTGTCCCAGTAACACTTACATGAGGAGTGTCACATTCGCGCTCTGGTCTCGTTTGTAAATAAGAAAGTTAGTATTATTGTGCCTGTTTTCAGTCATACAAAAGATTAAATTCCTCTTTTAAGCCCTCCCAAGAAAAAATAACTCTTGAGTCAAACTGGTGGTCGTTCAGTGAATCTTACCCATGAAGACTGTGTTTCCTCATTGCCTGCTTCTCATCTTTCTGATGTATTTCTCGAGCATCACAGCCACACAGTCTTATATCCCATTCCTTGTGACATCATTTCTCTAGCTGACTCATCTTGGCTAATCAGAATCCAGCAAACACAATGTGGAGATCTGGGACAATTGTCTGGATGACTTAAGGCCTGAAGCTTTTTTTTCCTGAAAAACTGTGCAGGATCTGAAGCTCTGTGCGGGGGCCCAGCCTCATCACATAATGCTTTCTTGATAACCTGCCGGCCTCCCCGTCAGCCAGGCCTTTGTTTTATCTTCTACAAGATAAAAGTCTTGGCATAGTGTTCAGGTTATCAGCTGTTTTGCAACAAACCACCCCAAACCAAGCAACCTAAAACAACTGTTTATTTTGCTCACATGTTACTGAGGCAGGGATTTGGGAACAGCTGAGCTCAGGGTTTGTTTCTGATTGCAGATCAGAGACCGTCCTCCGAGGTGGTTTCACACAAATGTGTCTATGCCTTCTTGCTCCTGGGTCTGTCTCTATGGCATCTCTGTCCTCAAGGCCTTTTTATGCCCCTAGCATATCTGTGTGGTCTCCTAAGAGTGAGCAAGTGTTTCCCCGTAGCAGCTAGCTTTCAAGAGCCAAAAGTTGTCAGGCCAGGAAAGAATTACACCTTGTCCTAACACAGTGTCACTCTACTGTGTCTTATCATTCAAAGCTGTTATAAAACTCAAGAGTAAAAAAACATGGAGCCCAGCTCTTGGGGAGGGAATGGCAAAGTGGTATTGAAGATGGGACTCTGGGATGTGCCCATGAATGCCTAATGGGCTCTCAGGGCCAGGGGATAGATGGTCATATGTGGTTATTGTAGCACATGCCTGTAATCACGGCCCTGGGAGACCGAAACGGGGATCACTGTGAGTCCAAGCTGCATAGTAAGGCCCTGTACCAAGTACGCTATAAAGAAGAAATGCAGCACACAATTTATAGTTGTACTGTTTTGTACAGTCTGTGCCACAGTTGATTCAGATGCTTTAACTTGTTTTGCCAAACTCTTAGATCATTTTCCAACCTGTTATCTCCAGTACAGACTCTGCCTTGCTTGCGTTTATCTCCTTCAGTGGCAGATTCTTGCAGTCCTGTAGACTTGCCATAAGCAAAAGTGAAAGGGTTCTCAGTCACAGCACAGACCAAAGTGCTTTGTTTTCAAAAGCCTTATGTTGGCTGGGCATGGTGGTCCACGTCTGCAGTCCCAGCAGTGTAGCTGGCTGAGGTGGGAAAAGCTTAATTTCTAGCCCAGCCTGGGCAACTTAGTAATTTAGTCAAGTCTGTGTCAAAAAGGGCTGAAGCTGCAATGCAGCTCAGTGTGAAGGCCTTGGGTTCGATCTCAGGAGGCACATAAACACAAAAAGCACTCTATTGATAACTTGACATTATGCCAAACACTTTCCAATAAGCCTTTAACTAATACTCATAATATTTCGAGAAATCGTCATCCTCATTTTCTGGGGGAATATAGTCAGCTTTCTGTCACCGCAACAGAACAATGCAGTTAACATAAAAAAGACAAAGAGTCTGTTTTAGCTGATGGTTCAAGATCAAGAGGCCCCCAACTGTGGACCTCTAGAGGGACTTCAGATGGCAGTGGGGGCAGTGTGTGGAGCCGCAGACTACCTAGCATGAGCCAGAAAAGCAAAGATCAACCCAGGGTACCCAACCCCTTTTGGGGACAATGCTTAGTGACCTAAGGGCTAGTAAGACCCCTAAAGTTCCTACAGCTCCACTTCACCTCCCAACAGTGCCACCCCGGGAATGGCCTTTGATGCCTGGGTCTGTGGGGAACAGGGATCCAAGCCAGAGCACTGGAGAAGTGACTGTGGACTGCAGAGTGGTGGCCAGTGACCACACAGAGAAAGAGCCACAGAGAGAGACCTTGGGGCTTTCTTCAGCCTTTCCCCTTCTCTAAAATTCATTATTTTCCAACCACAAAATGAATTTCTTTTTTGTATCTCTCCAGGAAGCACTTTCTAGAATTTTCATTGTCATTCCTTGTTTTGGTTGAAGAGTCCCTTTTTCAGGAGCTTTTTTAAGCAAAACATTCTTTGTAGGAAAAATAGAAAATAAGCACAAACAAAACATTGAAGCTAAAAGCCATGAATGCCCCTGCCTCTCTTTGTTAATAGTAGCTAAGGTTAATATTTCAATCTGTGTCTCAGCTTTTCATTCTGAATAGCATCAGCATCTCTTTGTACACCGAAACGTCCATAGCATTGCTTACATGTTCTCTAAATGGTAATGCATCCTATTTGATGTTTTCAAGTTGCTTCCAGTGCTGTACAGCCTCAGTACAGGCTTTAAATTGTTTGTCTAAACTTTTACTATAAAGTGAATAGAGAGCTACTGCCTTCCCAGCAGCTCTGTGGCCGCTAGTGAAAGCCAGCGTACGGGCAGTACTAGAGGTGGAACTTTCATAGGAACGTGATACCATTTCTCAGAATATCTCTTGCCGCGTGCTTTCTTATGGTCATAAGTGGGGGACATTCTGTGTGACTCAGACCAGGACCAAGGGTGCGTCTGGCCAAGGCTATCTTCCTTTCAGACACTTAAAAGAAATCTGCCCTGGTTTATGTTTGACTTTACACATTGACTGTCTTCCATACAAAAAAACTTAGAATTCTTTTTCAGGTTTTGAATTATTTATAATACACAGTGAGCTGTCTTGAGGGTGGAGGCCAAGTCTAGACAAAAGATTCTTTTATGCTTTGTGTTTGTTGTGTAGACATATCCAGAAGGTCACGTCTATGCAAGAGCTTCGGTGCACCTGCACTTCGTGAAAGTCACACAGGTGTAGAATTTTCCACATGTGGTATTCAGGTGGTTTCAGATTTTGAGGAACTTCTAATTTCACATTAGAGAGCCATAACCTGAATGATGTAATATTTATTATACCGTTACCTGACAGAAATTAGGAAGTCTAGTTCCTAGACTTCCCCCTTTCTCTCATTCTTAAAAGAATGTCTGCTTCACTGATGGTGTATAGGCTGTGATTTAAATAATAATTCTAACTTTTCTTTTTTTTCCTGATTAGGCAGCAATAAGGAAAGAACTAAATGAATTTAAAAGCACAGAAATGGAAGTTCATGAAGAGAGTCGACAGTTTACAAGGTAAGTATTAGTTCAACACTTTGAACATGCTGAAAATAGTACCTTTGGTGTTAGGTCTGTTTTATCTCACTTTAATTTTTTTTTTCAACATAACAGCCATCCAATAAGCATTTCTGCTTTTCCCACATTCACCCTTGTTTCCTCTTCCTGGTAACCTAATGGTCAGTATGGAAGGTTTAAAGATAACTAGAGGGTGTTGTAAACTTCTAAGCTGTCTCTTGGAGGAGCGCTACCACTAATCATGCTGAACAAGAATTTCTAAAACTAATCTTTTGTTGTTGTTCAGAGAAGTCTGAATCATTTTTAAGGCCTACATCTTGGCTCTCTTTTTAGCTGTATTTTCTGGGCCAAAAGACAAGTGACAAAACATCACTTATTCTGCTCTGAAGCTGATTCTTGGGAGCTCTGTACCCAGAGCAGATGCTGGTGACAGCCAGCGTGGGCACAGGGCGTTGCTTTGGGCTCACAGTAGACATAACTTAGTGTGACAGCTGAATTTGTGGGAGATGCATCTTAGAATAGGAATCCAATTTGTACCAGTGCTGCAGATCACAACTGTGCTAGTCAGCTTCTGTGTTACTGTAACAGATCCTGGGGTGGCCAACTTACAGAGAAAAAAAGTCTGGATTCCCAGGTGTGCAGGTCTTAGGCCATGATCAGTTGAATCTGCTGCTTTTGGGCTTGTGACAAGGGTACTCTTCATGACAGTGGTGGCTGGCAAGGCTGCCCACCTCATCCTAGGAAATAGAGACAAGGGAGCCCAGAGTTCAGAATCCCTTTCATGTTGTCTGTCCCCACTACCCTGTGGCTGAAAGACCTCCCACTCGGCAGCCCCTTTAAAGTGTCCACCCTCCCACTGGGGCCACATGGGCAGCCGTCGGGCACACTGAGGATCCAGGCTGTACCAATGGCGAGCCTTGTATCCTTCTTTCCTGAGCACTTCAGCTTCTCAGGCTAGTAAGATCAGGGGCCCAGGGGAGCAGCACAGGTATCCTGATTCTCTCTCTCCCTCTCTCTCTCTCTTCCTCCTTCTCCTCCAGCTCCTCCTCCCTCTCTCTCCTCCTCTTCCTCCTCCTCCTCCTCGTCCTCCTCCTCGTCCTCCTCCTCCTCTTCTTCCTCCTCCTAAAAAACTGCATAGAAACCAAATCTTTAAAACTTGACTTGATTAGGGGCTGGGGAGATAGCTCAGTGGCACAAGTGCCTGCCTGGCAAGTGCAAGATCATGAGTTTGAACCCCGGTCCCGCAAAAAAAAAAAAAGACTTGATTTAAAAGATGCTTTCAGGAGGAAGACCACATTGTGACTTTTCAGAAAACAAGAACTAATTTCCTAAGCTAGAAACAGGCTCTGTGAGGTAGGTGCCCCTGGGCCTGTGTGGTCCCTGGTGGTGGTGTCCTGTGCTGGGGATTACATGACCTGGAAGGGAAACAGTAGTAGAATGTCGTGATTTAATAGCAACTTGGGGAATTTATGTGGGCCCTACTCTCAGGTGTGCCCCACAGCTCCTCCTCATGTATGAAAGTCTGGTGTGGAGAATAAACCCCCTTTCTCCTAGAGGCCTTCCTCCTTCGTGTGCTAGCTTTCCTGCCCATCCTGTCTGTATTTTCAAGAAGGGCTTCCCCCATCCTCAGTGTGCAATTTTCCTCCACAAAGAGCTTTCTCTGTCCTCTGCCCCTGGACCAGTGACATGCCCTGGGCAGGCCAGACTTCACCTCCCTCTTTAAAACAGGATACAGTGTGATGTCTGAAGATGCTCTTTTCCAGGAAAGGTGGTCAGGAAAAAAGAAGAGATTTCCTAGAAATCATCGTGTCTGATCTGATAAGGAAAAGACTGAGTAAACAACAGCAGAAAGTGATCAAATAGAAACAGTTCCATAATTTATGAAAAGCAAACACAGTGAAAGAGGTTTTGGGTTGGGGAGATAGCTCAATAGAATAAGTGCTTGCCTGACAAGTATAGGGTCCTGGGTCGGGGAGATAGCTCAGTAGAATAAGTGCTTGTCTGGCAAGTGTAGGGTCCTGAGTTCAATCCCTAGTACTGAAGAAAAAAAAAAAAAAGCTTTGTTCTTCTTGCTCTTTGAAGAAAGACAACAAAATTAAGGAACAGGGAGAAAGCAGGGCCTTTTAAAAAAATTTATTTATTTATTTATTTGGTACAGGGTCACACTACACAGCTCAGACTCATAATGATCCTCTCGTCTCAGCCTCACCACTGCTGAGATTACGGGCATGCACCTCCACACCCACCTTCAGTGGGTCAGCACGACATGCCATGCCAGGGATCAAACCCTCCTCCTTGCGCTTGTCAGGCAGGTGCTTAGACCACTGAGCTATCTCCTCAGCCCCGTTTCATTTTGTATGTCTTTTTATATATAAAAGTTGCATATTTCAGTTAAGCATTCACACAATACAAAAGTTTATTAAGTAAAAAACGAACCCCCTTCACTCTTTTCCTTATTTCTACTTTTCTACTCTTATAGGTGAATACTGGTAAAAGTGTGAGGTCGAGTTCTATGTATGCACATAGTACGTGTGTGTGTGTGTGTGTGTGTGTGTGTGTGTGTGTACACACGTGTTTCTATGCCCTGTCTCACACAAACACAGTGTTAGAAAACCCCACCTACTGGCATCTACCTCATCCACTGGAATGACTCTGCAGCATCTGGCCAGTAACGTGCTCTGAATTACTGAACAGTTCCAGGATGCCCGGATGTTAGCAAGGACTTTAGGGTCCTTTACCAGAGCACTGCCATACGCATATCCCTGTGTGTTTGGACCTTTCTTTCTGTGGTAAAAGCATCGTGGTAGTTGATACATTGCGTCAACTTTCGGAAGCTTGGCTGGATGGGCTCTGTTGGTTCCCGGCTGTGGGGGCCCCAGCCTACAGGATGTGGAGGGCCTGCCCTGGGATGTGATTGGTTCCACCCCCAGGGCCAGATGGGCCACCCCAGAGTGACTCAGCGCAAAAAGTGTATAAAAAGAGTTGAGGAAGACTTTGTGCGATAGATCAGCCTGGGCCGGCCCTGCCCTGGCTGCTTCCGGCCTGGCCCAGCCCTACCCTTGGAGAAGTGCTCGTCTTTGAAGGAGCGTGACCTTCGCAGCCACCGACACTTTGGAGGAGCTCTGCAGGAGCTCCGCGCGGGCACAGAATTTGGAAGAGAGAGGCTTGATGGAGGCCACAGCTGTTGCTCCTCCTCTACTCTTGTTTTCTGCCGCCTTGGAGCCAGCGGAGTATGAACTGAAACCTCCACAAACTGTGAGCTAAATAAACCTTTCCTTCCTTCATTTTGGGGTATTTGTCCCAGCAACGAGTAAAAGGTAACTAAGACAGGCATTAAAGACATTTGCCGGGTCACTAGAGAGCTGTTTCACACTGTGAAAAAAAGAAATGCTCAGTTGTCCCAAAGACCACTTCCTGAGCCGTGTTGGTGGCCCTCACCCATCAGCATCTCGGGGAGGGGAGTGATGGAGAGACTTACATTCTGTAGGATAAACAAGAATACTCTGTTTCACTTGTTTCTGTCAGGTTGGATATCTTATGTTACTGACCATTTATTTTTGTTCTTCGATTTGCAAATTCAGAACTTCTGACCAAGTTTGTATGACTGGGGAGTGAATCCGGAGCCATGTGTGTGCCAGGCAAGTGCTCTGTTATGGGGCTGCCTCTCCAGCCCTTTTACAAATGTTATTTGAGACAGGATCTCACTGTGTTGCCCTGGCTGGCCTCAAACTCAAGATCTACCTGCATCAGCCTCCCAAGTAGCTGGGATTACAAGTATGCACCACCATGCCATCCTTAGGTTGTCTTTTTATATGAATTAGTAAAATCTCTTTACACATGCTATATATTAGCCCTTGATAACACATGGCATGTTGTTTAACTTTAAATGACCTTTTATTTAAATTTTTACATATTGAAGTCTATTTTTTATTTTATTCTTTTGTATCTTGTAGAGAAAGGCACAGATTATAAAACTATTAGCTTTTTTTTTTTTTTTTAATGTACTTGGTACAGGGTCTCACTACACAGCTCTGACTTGTAATGATCCTTCTGTCGTCAGCCTCTCCAGCGCTGGGATCACAGGCCTGCACCACCACGCCCTGTCTTGACGCAGCATGTGATTCCAGGAATCGAAACCCAGCCCCTGCACTTGCCTAAACAGGCACTTAGTCCACCAGGCTATCTTGCCAGCCCTAGAACCATAAGCTTTTATATTTGCTTTGTTACACTTAAAAATTTTATTCATTGGGCATTTATTTTTGTGTATGATTCAGGAGGGTAAACTAACTGGGTATAGTAGCCCAAGCCTAAAATCCCAGTACTCCAAAGTGGAGAACCACAAATTCAGGCCAACCATAGCTACATAGTGAGTTCAAGACCAGCCTGGACTACGTATAGAAAAATTCTACCACAAAACAGTGTTTAAAATACTGGGCATAGTGGCACACTTGTAATCCTAGCACTCTGGGAAGCCAACACAAGAGAGTCACAAGTTCTAAAAACAGGTGGTTTATCGATGTATGAAGATCCTGTCTCAAAATACTGAAATAAAGAAAAAGACTTGCACTGCAGTTCCGTGCAAAGGTTATGGGTTCAACTCCAAAACTGTAAAATTAAATAATTTTTAAAAGAGAGTAAACGAACTTATCTTTTCAGAGTCAGTAGTCTATTATCTTAATGCCCTTCATTTATTCCTAGATAGGATTTTTTTCTCACGTGTGCAAAGTCAGTTCCTAAGTTCCTTGTTCACCCATCCCTGTCTGTATTACATGGTGTAGTTAGAGAAAATTTGCAGTATGCTTTTATAGCTGATAAAATATTTTCCTCTTCAAAATTCAATTGGCTTTTTCTATATTAGTTACTTAGAGAAATTTAGAATTTGTTGCCTGTGTCTCATGAAATAATCTGTTGACATTTTCATTGTTTAAGTAAATATTAGTAGATGCAAATAACAGCTGATATTAAGGGAAACTTTAAAAGATTTCCCAAAAAATATTGATTAACATCCTTTAGAATGTCTTTCCAGATAAGAATTAAATATTCATATAACCAAAATAAATATGCCTTGCTTAAGTACTGTTTAAAGCTTGGCAGTAGAACAGAGGTCTGCTGCTATTTTTTCCATCGATTTTTATGACATCATTAGGGTTGCTTTCCAGCAGGGCTTTGGCATTGGAAACAAACAAAAAAATGGTTATGATTTTTGGTATTTCTTTTAAGAGGAAAAATTTTGGTAAACATTACTGTTTCTAATCAAAATAAGACAAAACAATGGTAATGTCTTACATTTAGAAAGTTGGTCAGGTAAAAAGATAGTGGTGCTCCAGCCCCAGCTCCCTTGGGAGTCATAAACACCCTATGAGTCATTATCTTGAACTCCAGATGCAACCTAGATACACAGCAGCTCTTCTTTCTTCTAATTAGTGTGAGGTTTTATCTGCTTACACCAAGCAAGCCTCGCCTTCCCAACCTGAATCTGAGCTCCCTGTGGATTTGAGGTGCTTAATAAATGGGTTGAAACAGCTCTGCCGCCTCCACCCAGACACCTCCTTATCCACACAGTGATAGATCCATGAGCTTGGGAATGATCCATGCGCATGTGTATCTTCTCTGTGTCTGTATCTCTGGAAAGATGCGCAAAACACTGCCTGCATCTTGGGAGAGGAGCTGAACTGGGGGCTGGAGAGACTCACCCTTAGGAACCTTTTAGAATTTTTAAACATATGAATGTTTTACCTAGTCAAAAAGCAAGCGCATACAGGAAAAACTGAGGGATCCACTCCACGTTCTCATTCTTGCGAGGATTCTATCATGGTGCCTTATCTTCTATATCCTCACTACTACTGAGGCAGTCCCATTTTTTGTGACCCAAAAATGCACCTCTGGTACCTCCATCAGGGAACACATTCTGTGGCATGTCTCATCTGCCTTGGGGAGTGGCCGTGATTTGCTCTTTCATAGAATTGTCCTAATTTCTTCCAGTAATTCTCCAAATCTCGGTATTCTAACTCCCTGGACTTGGAAAGTATGAGAGGGCTTTATAATAGGGATGGGGGTAAGGGCACACCCCGAATCCATCCTGAAGCCTTGTAGGATCCGAAGCCTGAACCTCAGTCCCTCAGAGACCTGCTGGCCACATCCTGCAGTTTCTCCCCAGCTGCCCCGGCTCAAAACCCCAAGGTCCACTTTAACAGCCAGCTGTTTAGACTAATGAGCCAGCCAGCATAACCTCAGCAGACACCGCCATGACAGGAGAGAGCCCTTCCCATTCCACAGTAAATGGAATTCCTAGAACATAAAATGATTCCCTGAGGGTCAGCCAGGTAGCTCAACAGGTTAAAGCACCTGCTTAGGCAGAAGCTAGGCCTGGGGTTCCATCGCTGTGCACTGTGCCATGCTGGCCCCGCCCCCAAGGCTAATGAGAGGGGTGATTGAGACTGGGCATGGTAGCACCCCGTAATCCCAGCACTTGGGAGGCTGAAATAGGAGGATCACTGTGAGGCTGAGCTGTGTAGTGAGACCCTATAGATCCTTTTCTAAATACATTTAAAAAAAAAAAAAAAGATTTACTAAATGATAAAGACAAATTGCATGAAACATCAAAATTTGCTCACAAACTAAACTTTTAAATGGTTACAGCTATGTAATAAGTTTAAGAGTAATCTTCGGATGTTAACATGTATCAGATTAATAACCAGGAGAAATTATCACTATTTCACTTGTTTTCTTTTAAAGAGAATTTAAAAAACAATAAAAATGATACAGAATTTCAAAACAAGATGCATTGTTATCTTTAAGTAAATTGTTCAGATTACCTCGTGCAGGCATGTAAAATTGATCAAACAATGTAAGCATTAAGTGTTCCTTTCACTAGAGCAATAGAAAGTCAATAGAAATTAGCAGTAGTTATCTCACCTATCGTGTGTGTGTGTGTGTGTGTGTGTGTGTGTGTATGTGTGTGTGTCTTGTGTATCCCCCCCACTTCTTTCTTTCCTTTCTCCTTTCCCCCATCCCAGTCGTTCTTTAGGAGGAAATATCACTTTTAAAAAATAAACGTTTGGGCTGGAAAGATGGCTCAGCAGTCTGAGCTGACAAGCACAGGACCTGAGTTCAATCCCCTGTACTGCATGCCATGCCAGCCACCAAAACCAGGCATGATGGTACAGGCCTGCAATCCAGCACTGAGGAGGCTGAGACAGGAGGATCGCTACGAGTTTGAGCTAGCCTGTACCAAATAAATAGATAAAACAAACAATAAAAGATTGTTTTTTTAAAAAAACTTATACAAAATA
Organism: Capromys pilorides; assembly: GCA_004027915.1. Classification (NCBI taxonomy): domain Eukaryota; kingdom Metazoa; phylum Chordata; class Mammalia; order Rodentia; family Capromyidae; genus Capromys; species Capromys pilorides. The sequence continues at coordinate 14,788 of PVKN010006782.1, forward strand.
AACTTTTGGTTTTGTAAATAGGGCCAGGGATATAGCTCAGTGGCATAAGCACCTGCCTGGGAAAGTCAAGGTCCTGAGTTCAATCCCCAGTACCACCAAAAAAAAAGAGACGATTTTGTAAATAACATTTTCAGAGCGTGTAAAATGTGTAATTATGCAATTTTATGAGCTTATACATTATTTGCCTGTTACATTAAGTTATGTATATCATAGGCACAGAAATCAATGAATTGAAGCTCTTAGCGTGAAAATGGGTCTAAGCAATCATTGGCATCATGTCAACTGGAATAGCCAGGGTATTGAGGGAATAGATATGTAACAGTAGTGTATTTAAAATTCAGATGCTTAGAAAAAAAAGAAAGATTAAGAAATAACATCAAGCTCTGTGCTGCATCTCCCGCAAGAATGCAGATCATTTTTAGCAATCAGACTGTGAATGTTCCAGGAAATGTCGACATCCCTCTGAAACAATGCGCAGTTGTTGTGAAGGGCCCCAGAGGAACCCTGCAGAGGGGCTTCAGGCACATCAGTGTGGAACTCAGTCTCCTTGGGAAGAAAATGAAGAGGCTCCAGGTTGACAAATGGTGGGGAAACAGAAGGGAGCTGGCAACCACCTGCACAGGCTGTAGCCATGCGTGGAACATGACCAAGGGGGTCGCACTGGGCTTCTGTTACAAGACGAGGTTTGTGTGTGTTCACTTTCCCATCAACATTGTTATTCAGGAGAATGGATCTCATCGAAATTCAGAATTTCTTGGGTGAAAAATGCATTCGCCAAGTTCTTGACAGGGCAGGTGTTGCTTGCTCAACATCTCAAGCTCAGAAAGAGGAGCTAATCCTTGAAGGAAATGACATTGAACTTGTATCAAGTTCAGATGCTTTGATTCAGCAAGCCACAACAGTCAAAAACACAAAGATATCAGAAAACTTTTGTGAGGCTGGGGAACTAGCTCAACCATTTGAGTCCCAAGCAGCACAATCGCGCTGCTGAGATTTTATGTTGAGAAAACCCATTTCGAACATTGTGAACAACTGACGGTGCGTTACCGATTGTCGAAGTCGCGCGCTCAGATTTACTGACGCAAGTACATCACACAGCTCCTTTTAATATAAATGGTACGTTGAATCCCGATTGGGATTCATTGATCTAAAAGAAACAAAGCTGTTTGGGTCTTTTCGTACTCATTTAGAGAAAGCGCGGTTGCACTGTTTGGGATTCTTCGACAGTGTTTTTTCAATATCCCCTGGGACTCAAACAGTCAATAGAATAAGCACTTGCCTGGCATGCGCAAGAGCCTGAGTTCAATCCCCGGTTCCACAAAAAAAAAAAAAAAAGGAAAAGTTTTGTATGGTCTCTATGTTTCTAAAAAGGGAACAGCTCAGCAGCCAGATGAGTAAGATCCAAGAGTTAATCCAGCCACAGAAACAAGCTTCTGGATCGTAAAGCCAATCTGTGATATCTTAATGAGACAATAAAAGATCCTTAATGGTTTATAAAAGGGGTTTCTCTGTTTTGCAATGTTCTTGATGTACTATTGCTATACACATACACTTTTTAAAAGAAGTGATCGCTTTCTGTGCCTACTTAAGGTAGCCGCCTTTCAGCCGCTAAATAAGCATAGCTGATCACGACATGACGCCATCAGAACTACACCTGAACACAGGTGCATGCTGGGCCTTCCAAGGCCGACAGCGCTGTCCCTGTGTCAACGCAGGTTCTTGCAAAGCCTTTTCACTCTGGCGCTGCAGGCGTGGCTCAGTACTGGAGCTGAGGAAGAAGAGCTCAGTGCGCACAGCGCACGGCTCAGGCAGAGCCGTGAGCTGCATCTTAGGAAAGCAGCATTTGGTCGGTGTAAACGTGTGTGCCCTGCCACAAGAGCGGAGCTCCTAAGGGAAGGGAGAAGGGCTGGGGTAGCTCAGTGGTAGAGCGCTTGCCTGGCATGGGCAAAGCCCTGGGTTTGGTCCCAGGGACTGCAAAATAAATAAAATACAGTAATAAAATGGGAACATGATTATTCAGGATTTCTGTATGTATCAAATAGGGAAATAATATTTAATATTGTGAGTAATGAGATTTTTATGCTATCTTAATGCATTTATAGAATGATGAGTAAATTTTTAAAAACTAAATTGTGGAGGAGCAATCATTAGAGGAATAATTACCCTTTGTCGGAATGTCATCGTTTCAAAATAGCTTCACCCTTATTCATTCTCTTCAGTAAGAAAATAATGAAAATGTGTATCACTTTTAAAAGCTGGAAAAGATATATAACTCCAAATTTGTGTGTTGGGAAAGTTCTGCAGAGTGCAGACCTAAGGCTTAAATGTCGTTAGGATGTGGTAAGTCTGTGTATTGCTCTACCAGCTTGAGTCTTGAAGTCAAAACTTCCCTTCCATCAGATCAGCAAACTTCTCAGGACAGAAAACGGAACTTACCTTTTAAAATGCAAGCAAACCCCTGAGTGATAACAAGCTCAAGCTACTCTGCATTTTCAGTGCCTCTAGTAGAAACATGTTAGAGACAAATTGGAAGATAAGATGCTTAACTTAGCAGGCAGTAGATATGGGCACAGGCTCTTCAGATAGTCCTAACTTAACTAGAAAAAAAATACTACAGGGTGCTGAGGGAGTGGGGAGGGTCGAGGAGATTAAATGGCCAGAACATGTCTCGTAAGGAAACTAGAGGTATCATCTGATAAGATGACTAGAGAGAGCTTCCCATCCAATGTTAGGGGAGAAGGTAACATTCTGAAAAGCCACTCCAAGCAATTTAAATATTTAAATGAGGAACAGCACAGTTCTTTTTAACAAAGAACTGGAGTAGTGGGGGTGGATATTTCATGGTAATAATAGTCTGAAGCATGGATCTGATGGGGAGAGCCGGAGGCAGTTCGCCAGATACATGGGTCAGCTTTTCCATCGCTGGGACAAAATGCCTGACATTTGCAACGGAAAGCAGGACAGGTTTAATTTGGCTCATGGTTTCTGAGGGCTCAGTCCATAGCAGGCTATCTGTAAAGCAGGAGCGTCACAGCAGAAGCTCATGGAGCAGTAATGGTGCTCAGGAGGACAGCACCAGAGAAAGCTTGACCCTCCAAAGGCATGCCCCTGGCAACCACCTCTCACATCTGGGTTCAGGCTTCCAGTTCAGCTGAGAACATCAATGGACTAAGCCACTGATGAGTATAGCATACCCATGACCAGGCCACCTCTTCAAGAGCATCCTAATCCAGTCACGGTGGCTGATATTGACTGGCACACTGAGGTACGTGAGTGTTAGATTACAGAAGACTGGGAAATGCTAAGGAAAGTTACATAAACATGGAATTGCAGAAGTATGCTGACGAGCTAGGTGAAGTAAGGCTTTTTGAAGAAGGTGACTTGATTTTGATCTTGGTAAGATGGGAAGCAAAGGGAGGGAGCCATAGTTTTAGGGACAGCATGTTCAAAAACACAGGGCTACAAAATGCAGGAATGTTCTACAATTTGCACGGAAAATATGAAGCGTGCTACCTAGCGAGCAAGCAGACCAGCCAAGTGCTGCCCATAAGAGATGCCAAATGATTCAAAGCCAGGCAGTCGGGGCTAGGCATGGGGATAAAAGGGAGATGAAGGCTGAAAGAGATAAATACATAGCAAATTTGATGTTTCTAGACTAAACGTGTTTTTAAAGTAGGCTGTTAGACAAGCTAAAGTGTGCAAGACAACCTTGGCATAGTGGTGGCCATGCTTAGTATGTTACCTGTGGAACATCTGGGTACAGTGACCAGTAAGTCATTGGAAAATTGGATGTAGAAAGTTGATGTGGAGTCAACAGCTAGAACTGATGAGAGGCTAACGGTGATGCAGTAATGGCTATTTGCTATTTTCCTGTGATAGCTACAGGCGGGGTATCACAATATTGTAACAATATTCTAGCTACCTTTGCTGGTGAGCATCATTTTACCTTCTTTAGATCACAGAATACAAGGTACATAAACTCACAGTTTCTGTTTCTTATCCCAGGTTTCACCGTCCCTGAAGGAGAGTGGGACTGTTTGCAAGCACAGATGATCATCTTTATGGGCTAGAAGCCCTGCTTCCCAGAAAGCTGATATTGCACTGAGACTTGAGTGTGTGTGACTCCGTTTAATTTGTGGTGAAGGACATGTGTCACTCGGCTTGATTCGAGAGTCCTCTTCACCTCTACAGCCCAGAAGGGGCCAACGAGGGAAGGAAGGGATCCAGTAACTTGGTGCCCGGCATGTGTGTTGATGGTAAGGGACACTGTGGTTACATCCGCTGTTCTTCATAAGGAGCTTAATCAAAGAAGATGAGCAGAAGACAATCACCGGCTCTCCACTACCAGAAAGCCAAAAGATTTAGCGCCTGTGAGTTAAAGAAAACTTGCTGGGCGCTGGGAAGGGTGGGAGTTGAAAATCAGAGAGAAAGAGATATATTTCATTATGTTAATGAAGAGAGGAGAAAATGGAAACATAAGTGTATTTTTGAAGTAGGCATTTGGTAGCTGAGAACTTGGGAATCTTAAACACCCAACATGGATTCCTTAAAGACTCAATTTTACACAGATATTCTTGTTTTACCATTACGTTGGTACCGTAAAGTACCATTATTTTATGTTGTGCCAGTGAAGTCAGTTGCCAGAAACAAACCTAAATATTTCCATGCATCTTTTTCTTAAGTGCAAGAGACTTCTACTGACTCTTACCAAGCATGCATATCCCAGTTCTGTTGTTGTACGCTTCAAGTAGCACAGCTGTCCACAGTTGACATCTTTTATGCCCCCTTCCTGGTGTGTCCATTTCCACAAAGATAACAGCTCTAGACAAAAAAGACAGATGCAAGATGACCCTAAGCACCAGTCATCAGCTTCAGGAACAGCTCTTTTTTCCCCCTTTTCCCATTTTGATTATCTCCAAAGTCGAGAAAACCTACTTGGTCTGCAGAGTATCGACAATCACGACAGCCTTTTAAGAATGCCAAGCTAGGATTTAAGTGAGGTATAATCGTGTGCTGCCTGCTGTTAGTTCTGAGGGAGAATGCAAAGGACCCGTTTCTTTTCAGCACTGCATTTTAAAAAAAGTTGAATTGCTGCTATTAAAATAAAGTACATGCATCAGAAAATATACATCCCAAGGCTTAAAAGAACACAAAAAAAAAAATTCTGCTAAGTTGTGTGTGGGAGAAAACTCATTTTTGTATTAAGAGTCTACAGGTTGCATCCATAAATAACAGTATTTACTTTCAATGCCAGAGATCAGTGAGATGAAAATCACAGTTTTCTATGAGCCTACGAGCAGTATTGTTTACAACGAGAGCCCTGTTACATTGTCGCCCGTTCCCGTAGACTGTGTGATGCCTGCTACCCCATACATCTAACTGTGTGTAAATACTGCCTTGCATTTAATTGTACTTGTCAGTTGTTTTGCGGCCCTTTTTATTAAAAATGCATAACAGAAAGGCAAGACCTAAAGGGAGTATTTTATTCTTAGAGCTCAACGTAGAACTTCCTGAATTGCATTTGATTTGGAATCTAGAAGATTGTAATTGTCAGTTTCAGCCCAAAGCTAAGCATTTCGTCTGTTGGTTAAATTTAGATCCCGTTTCTTTTTATAAAATCATTTCAAAGTGAATGATTTTACTTAAAACTTTTTAAAAATTTGCCCCTCTTGACCTATTATAAAAAGGCAGAATCCTTTTATAAGAAAAGTAACCAGCGTTATTGTACCTCTTGCTGCACTCAGCTATGGGCATTAATAAAATAAACTTACTCTCTCTGCTAGTGTCATTTCTCTAATAGAGTAAGACATACTTTGCCTCAAAGTTTTTTCTTTGCATGCCTAAGTGTCTGTCTCTGGCTGATATTTTGTCTGAATCTGTTGTTATCGTTTGTGATGTTGGGAGCCGAGCTGAGGCCTGGTACATGCTGAGCAAGTGTTCTACCACTGAGCTACAGCCCCAGACCTTGTTGTTACAGTGTTTCAGTTGAGCCATGTAAATTTACCTTGTTCCCTCCCCCCTCCCCAAATCATCCTTTTCTTTAAATACTTTAATGTCAGTTGGGAGAAATACCAGGAATATAATGTTTCTTTTATTTCTCTATGCTTATAATCATGAGACATTTTTTGAAAAATTTATAATCACAGACTTTCTATGTAGTACTAAATATAAGACATTGTTACCACTTCGTTAGCTAGGATATGTGCCCTAAGAAGTTTCTGTTTGATTGGTAAAAGGAACAGTTTTTCCGCAGTGGAGCAATTGATGTAATTTTTAAGTTTGCTACAGTAAGATTTCACCCTGCACAAGAGTGAAAGCCTAGCGCTTCAGTACATTGCTTTCCTTGCATAATATATCAGATTGATGAACTACCCACCCTTTTTCTTGAGTGTTTAAAGAAACTTTTCTGTTAGAAGTTTTTAAAAAATATTTTTACTGCTACTAACCTAATCTTTAAGTAATTATCAGCACTAGTTATTCCATTAGAAGGGTCCCTAAAATAAAAGACTGTCCAAAGAACTAAAGGATTGGGAGCTAAGATACATTTCCCAGAATAAAACTCTGTCTTCTTGGTTAATTTTAAGAAGTAGAAATCCTGCATAATTCCACCAGAAGCTCATCTGGGGTCTTTGCCCAGCAGCCCTGAGACGATCAAGAGGCCAGGCCAACATCACTGTGGTTCTGGCTCTGCCCTCCCTCAGCACATTTGCACCTTACTTAGTGAGCTATGAAAGTAAATGTATGTGAGAACTGGTTTCTTTCATCTGCTTTTTTTTTCGGGCGGGGGGGGGGGGGGGGTTAGGGTTTTTTGTTTTGTTTTGTTTTTTATGCTGAAGATTGAACCCAGGAGCTGGTGTACACCAGGTACACACTGCCATTTGTGTCATGGTTGTTGCTGGCGTCTAGGTTTTTGCTGAAGTCCACCATCCTTTAGGTTTATCTAGAAGAGTGAGATTTCTTGAGTCCCTGAGATGTGATGAAAGAACAGAACAAACTCATCCATAGGAAGGGCCCAGGCAGAAAAGGAGGGGAGTCTAAAAGCCAGAGTAGCAGTTTCCATCTTTTTTAAATGGATGTAAAGGTACCCACGTGGGTAGGAAGGCAGGAGGAAGATGCTGAGTGGGCTTCCTCAGCTTTCTCCTCGTCGCTACCAATCAGCGTGGCAAAATTAGTTCTTGGTGATGAGGATTAAGGCAACTTGCTTAGGAATTTTCTGTGTATGTGGACTGTCATGCATTTCCTTACAATTTTTAACTAAGATCATTAGTATTCGGAGAACAATCTCAGGCATTTGCATAGCTGCTTTTATTGAAGGGAAAACCAATCACATCTCTCATTTTCCCTTGTGTAGAAATGTTCATATAGCCTCAGTGGTGGAATGAGTAATTATTTGTATTTCTCTAACGTCACTAAAAAACTCTGAAATTGAAGTGAAAATATATTTAAGGTAATATACAAATACGTCCTTCAAAAATCACCAAATGTTGAAGTGGTGAATGCTTAAAGTCCATAACTTAGATTTTGTGTCCTGCAACTAATTTGATACTGAGTTGGATTTAAAACAAAAATACAGTAGCATACACTTAAAAGAGAAACCTACCTGAATACCGCGTGTCCTGCTATGAGCCGTATCCACACATAATGGACATTTTATTTGTACTGGGTGGAGTTGGGTGGACACAGCTGTCATTAATTACAGAGCTGGGATATGGCTCAGCAGCGTAAGCGCCTACCTGACAAACACAAGGTCCCAAGTTCAACCTCCAATAACACACACACTCCTTCATAATGCTCAAAAAAAATTGTACAATATTCACAACACAAAAAGCTATTCTTGGGGCTGGGGAGATAGCTCAGGTGCACAAGTGCCTGCCGGCAAGTGCAAGGTCCTGAGTTCAATCCTCAGTTCCGTGGGGGGGGGGGGGAGCTATTCTTATTTACCATATTAATACTTACATGGTAAAACTTTGCTTTTCTCCCCTCCGGCTCCAAAGTTTTACCAGTGTTACTATTTTTAAGCAGTCCTAACAGCATATTTCAGAGTAAGAAATTTTCCTCACAGTAAGTCAGGTCGACTTAAGCTAATATAAAATATATGAACTTGTCATTTTTATCAGCATGACCAAACTCCTTAAGCATCCTAAATCCCAAGCATCTTAAGCCTGTTCTTCACAGTGAAAGCATCTCTTATGAGGCCATTATCTCTTCCCTTCATTAGAATATGTTGTGAGCACTGAAAAGCCTCTCAGGTGCAGTCTATCTGTGACACGGCCCTTTAGCAGCCTGACATGATCCATCTTTCTTAGTATTTGCCTGCTACTGCCCGGTGGGATACACTATTGTCTCACATGACAGAGCAAAGGGAACTTCCAGAGTTCAGTTATGTTCTAGAGGAGAAAGCTGTGACAAAATTAACCACCCATGGAGACAAACATCTCTTGGAAAGAAAGAGCATCCGCTAGAAAGCGCACAACCCAAGTTGAAGGGGAACTGGCCAGGGAGATTTAGGCAAGGACCAGCGGTGGTGGGGACAAAGGCAGAAAGCCCACCAGCCAGTCTCACTTTCACTTTCCAGTGACTTTGAAATCATCCCACATAAGTTCTGCATGGAAATGTAAAGGACTTCTCAGAAGAAGCTAGAATCAGCCCACGTGCGTTTTTCTTGAAGCCTGAGTCATCCCAGATTAAGAAATTACATTGTTTTCATCTTAAGATTTCTGATAAAATGCACAGTCCTGTGCAGCTATTCCCACCTATCGTAGCCATGTGGAAAAGCACCCCTGCCCCCATTTTTTTTTTACCTGGGCTAGAATTCATTGCACAAAGATAAAAATGTCCTTTAGCTGTGGCGTTGCTAGCACAGCCGTGATTGCATGCTCAGCAACCAGGATCAGCGTTTCTCAGTGAGGCGCTGTTGGCATTTGGGTCAGGGCAGGTTTTTATTGGACAGGACCATCTCACGCACGCATCGTGGGGTGTTTAATATCGCAGACCGCGGCTACGGTGGAGTAATTGTCAGCAGCGTCTGCAAGTCATTGTGACAACCAGAGAAGAAAGCTTTCCCCACACTCAAAGGCACTGTCCAGGAGATGGCTGTCTCCTTTCCTGAATACCACTGTCTGTTGCAATTTGATGACACACGAAAAAGGACTTGTCCCAAAACATTGTTTCTGTGGCCACGCTTTTCTGTGCCCCCTTCCCTTCTAGACTTTCTGCTTCAGTGCAGTTTTGCCAGAACTCTAGGGAAGCAGTAGCAGGACTGTTACGGCAATCACACTGGGCACCCGACTTGGCCTGGTCTCTATGTCAACTGAAAGAAGAGATTTTTCCATGAAGCAAACTTCATTTTTTTCTCCCTCTTGCAATTTTGCCCCAGAACTACACTGCTGGTCATAGTGTCTGTTAACGCCATGAGGATTGCTGTAAGGGTTAAATACAAACAGTGATTCTTATCAGTCCACGTAAACCAAGCTGGTAGTCTTGGGAAACCACTGTTAGATTGTGCCAGGTAACACTGCAGCCTATGAACTTCAAAAGAATCTCTTATTTCTCCTACGAATGAAGCATTTCATCAAAAATCAGAGGCTTGAAGTCTCCTGTAGATACAGGCCTGCAGTTCAACCTTTAATAAACTTTGTGAAAACTGTGTTATGATGGAAATGTGGATTAGCGCGAATTGCATGCGTATCATACCGCAGTGGTAGTCACATGACGAGTTTTATCTAGTGAAACACTACTAAACCATCCTTGTAGTACAGAAAGTTATTTTCTTTGTCACTTTTTATAAGCAAAACTGAATGGATGATATGTCTTAAAATTATTTGGAGCTGGGCTTGGTGACACATGACTAATCTCAGCACTCAGGAGGCTGAGGCAGGAGGATATCTGTGAGTTTGAGGCCAGCCTGGGTTACATAACAAGGCCCTCTCTAGGAAGCAAAAGAATTGTTTGAGTGAGTTGTGACTAGGAGAATGAAATTAATTGAGTAACTATGATTTTTTAAATATTAAAATTCCAAACAGATTTTTGATACAGAGCAACTCAGAGTTCATAAAGGTGGTAATACTGTAAATCCATAGATGGTGCTTAAGAATTCTTATCTTTTTTAATAGCATTTTTTTTACAAGAAGAATTGAAAGAAGTGAATGAGACAGATGGCACTCAACCCTCAGGTCAATTTTATGGTGTATTAAAATGTCAGTAACTTTTGTGCCACTTGCCAGTCCAAGGGACTTTTCCTTTACTCAATGTTTTTGTTATAGTTTGGCTGTATCATTACTGTGGCTGAGGCAGCCTCCACCGCGAGAAGCTGCCGCTGTGACACCAGCTAGCGTTGGAAACATCGGAACGAGTCCAGGGGCAAGGCGCTTGCAGCACGTAAAATACGGGCACTAATTTTTCTTGCTGTCTGTTTGATTTCGTTTTTTACTTTTGTGGCTTAGAGCTTTGCCCGTGTATCTGAAACATTCTACACCACTTTCACCAGTTAAGTAGCTAATAAATTTGAGTCCTATTTTTCTCTGTAACCGTGATCCTTAAATAATGGACTATCTGCATTTTTTTTTTGTTCTGCCCACTTCAGTTAAAGTGCTAAGAATGGTAAACTGTGATCATTGTGAGACTGATGGAAAGACTCTGCGGTCTAGGCCTGCATCTTACACAGGTATAATACCTGTGAGTGTAAATAACTGGAACTGTACACTAATTAACACAACAGTTGCTATTTTTTGTTGTTCTGAATCTGTACTGTATTATAGATTGTGGGTATAAATATCTACAAGTATACACGCATATGTATATGTGCTCCACTATTGTAACCTGAAAGAAAGACTGTGTATTATCTTTTTCATTCCATGTTGGTGTTTGTGTTATTTAAAAGGTAAACTTACGCTCTATCTCGTGGTATACTATAGTAAGAGCTACTGCTGTGCACAATTCCAAGTGCCTTAGAACATTGTTTAGCTTTCCTAAGTATATATAAATGCATACATGTATAAAGTTGATAAACATTACCTCAATAAAATCATTGGGAAGCCCCTTTGTTCCAGTTTGTATTGTATTTGGACAGCTGCCAAGTGCAGTAGAACCCTAACCTGCAATTCGAGAGGAAAACACCTTTTCTTCATTGCTCCTCCCACTCCACCAATCTTTGGAATATGTATGTGAGGGCTGCGGTGGGCACTTTTTACTTAAAAGTCTGCCTGAATGAATACTGACTTTATTAGCAACTATGGTATATTTTAAAATTAACTATCTTTTATACCCGAGGGTATTTGATATATTTTATTGACAATTCCTATGTATAACATAATAGTCCTTCTAGAATTTATAGTATATAAAGTAAATAGGCTTCCTGCATGTGCCGATAACGCATTCTGAGCAAGGCAGAGGAGCTAGGAACCGGACATGGTGGTGGCACACCTAAAATCACAGCACTCGGGCTGAGGCAGGAGAACTGCCCTGGATTCAAAGCCAGCCTAGGTTGCACCGTGAGTTCAAGGTCAGCCTGAGACCCTGCTGCCACAGCAAAAAGTTTAGAAGCATAGTTTGTCCAGAAAAGAAACTGAAATTTTTTTTGTGCTTCGCAACAGTGGTTACATTAATAATTTAGCCTCCCTTCACTCCAGGACAAGATCATGGATGTAAGGGAAAGTTGAAAGGTCATGTGCATGCCACTGTCCTAGACAGAGAACGTATAAAGAAGTCTGGGACCAAAAACACTAAAATATTAAGTTTGAAAAGTTGGCCCAAGTACACTGTTTCCAGGGCAGGTGCAGTCGGTGCTGCCTCTTTGCTCTCCTCTCTTCTCCCCCCGCCCCCGCTGCTGCTTTCTTCACTGGACCTCCACTGAGACTTTTGTAGGGACTTGTTGCTAGGGGCACTGCCGCCCCAACACCCAAGACCTCACCCAGTTTATGAGGTTTGAGCTCTTCGCCCTTTACAGGGAGGATGTTAGTAATAAAGCTGTTTCCCAGAAATGCATGTGTGAGTGCATATTGATTTTACAAAGTGCCGTGTGGCATTTCCACGTGTGCACTTAGCATTGCAATCCTGTCCCTCCTGTTAGCCTTCTGCTTCCACGGCATCTTTGGGTTTTTTGTTGCATTTTGTTTCTTTGTGGAATTTTTTTATTCCACGTGTGAAAGAAAACCTGCGATGCCTGGCCTTCTGAGGCCGGCTTTCTTTACTGAACATGGTGTACTTCAGTTCCACCCATTTTCCTAAAAATGACCTAATTTTTTCTCTATGGTTCTTCCAGGGCTTGCCAGGTAGCTCAGTTGATTAAAGCACATGATTGGGCAGTCACTTAGGTGCTGGGGACCATGGTTCAATCCCCACCTTCACATGAAGCATGAGGCCCACCATTAAGGCAGCATGAATGAGTAAAAAAAAAATATATATATATATATATATATATATATATATATATCTTTCTGTGGTTCTTTCATTGATAGGCACCTAGGCTTGTTTCATATTTGGTTGTTGTGATTTATGCTACATACACACACATAAAAAAACCCATGGGCATACAAGTAGCCCTTCCGTATGCTGACATTAATTCCTTTTCAAGTGGCGCAGCTATATCATATGGTAGTTCTATTTTTAATCTTTTTAGGAACCCCCATGATAATTGTCATGCCATTTCCTGGAATATCTAATGGTTAAGACACAGATGGTGCTAGCTCCTTGTAATTAGACAAATATCCAGAGAAAAAGAGAACTAGCACTTTCATTGCTTGTCTGCCCAAGGTTTGTTCCTGGATGGATTTTCAGAGTACAGAGGCCCAAGTCAGACAAACCAGCACAGGGAAGGTTCAGGACTGGCGAGTGTTTGGCCCTCATTGCTCAGAGAGCAGAACTCAGCAAATGCCCTCTTGCGCATACCATTTCGGTGCATTTGCCCTGGAGTCTAGTGTCCGTTGGCCTGAGAAATCTCGGTCATCACCTCTGGGGTCTTCTGCAGCTAACCCATCCCCACACTGGTCTCTGACCAAGGATGGTGCTCTAATGCTTCCTACCCAGAAGCTTCCAGTGAGTGCCTTCCGAGTACTGACTCAC
>PVKN010006783.1:0-27823 GCA_004027915.1 Capromys pilorides
TTCAAAATAGGAAAAATTTAAAAATGGTTGTTTACATATTTTCATCATCAAATCTGTTTAGATTAATAGATATAGATATGTAAGATTGGTCAAACAAACTTCCTTTCAAAATAAAACATATTTGGAATAATTGCCATATTCTCAGAAATTAAAAAACTACTGAAATGAACGTAAATTTTAACAGTACACTTGACCTAGTACTGCAGCACCTCGAACGCTCTCTCATTTGAAAGTCAACTATGTCTTCAGCAATTTTTCTTTCTATGTCCCTGGGGGATGGCAGGACTAGAAAAGCAACCAGCCTCCACATTTGTGGGAAGCAACCAGGGAACAGTTTCATAAGGAACAGAACATAAGGCAAAGGGAGAGGATTAGGAAAGAGCTCAAAAAGCACTGTGTCTCAGTGGAACATCCGGGTTTACACCATCCCATCGTAGAAATTCATTAAGGATGCACCTGCTGCCTCTCCCTGGTGTTGGCCCAGCATGCAATCATCTGAATGATACCAAACAACTCAAGAGCGCATGTTAAGCACTTACTGGAGTAGCAGAAGAGTTGAGTAGGTGCTGTCAAAGGAGGCCGGGAATGGGGCCAGCAAGATGGTTCAGTGGTCTAAAGTGCCTGCGTAGGAAAGCTTAGGCAACTGCAGGGACCATGGTTGGATTCCTGGCACCACATGCTGCGCCAGCTGCACCCCAGGGCAGGCTGAACTGGCCATAATACAAAAAAGGAAAAGAAAAAAATGGAGGCTGGCGTGTGAACTTTAAAGGTGCCTTGGGCCATGTGGGCACAAACCTGTCAAGCCATAGTGCCAGTTGTATGGTGATTACAGCAAGAAAATCAGTATACAAAGACACTAAACCCTGAAAGGTCACTGTAGGGCCCTATTTCTAGGTTCAACACCAACAGTGAAATCTATCATAGACACTAATTTGCACGATCATGACCGGTCCATGGAGGTGTGATTGTCACAGGGGTGCAGCTGAAGTGTAGGAGGGAAAGGGAACGTGGCCTATCCTTGCACTCTGTGCTTGGTTTGGCTATCAGCGTAAGGCTGCTATAAAAATCAGTCAATCAATACTTTCAAAAGTGAAGGTAGAGGGGATGGCCTAGGTCATGGTACCTGTGACAAATGTGATCGTACTTATCAATCTGCTTCATCCAGGTCAAGAGCTAAGATGGCACAAACATCCAGCTTAAACTCTGAATCAAATATTACAACCCTCGCTCCAAAAAAAAGGAACCCATAATTTTTCCTGTTTGTAAATTTCCAACTTTCAAAATCTTATATATTTAAGCATCGAACACTGTGAAAGAGTAATTGACTTTTTCATTTTTGTCATTGTGAATAAAGCTGTGCTAATATCTTACTGCTGCTATAACAAATGACCCTAACTTTTGTGGCTAAAACACCAATTTATTATTCTAACGTTTTGCAAGTCAGAAGTCTGATATTGGTCTCTGCTGTCTAGTCCAGGTCTGACAGCTGTGTTCCATCTGGAGGGGCCTAGAAGAGAACTAGTTCCTTCCCACCCAGGTGACTATAAGAATTCCCCAAGGGGCCCATTTTCTTCCTGGCTATAAACTTAGAACCCTTTTCAGCTTCTCAGCTGTCATATCCCCTGACCTTCAGCTCTCTCCTTTCATCTCCAGAGTTAGAAATCACAGCCATGGCATCATATTACATATCCACTTTTCCTGCATCCTCTTTGAATTGTAAAGACCTGCGCTACAACAATGAGTCGTCCAGATGATCGGGATATTCTGCTCATCTCAAGGTTAGGAACCTCAGTTACTACCCACAGCTTCTTAACATACGTCAGAGCACAGCCTTAGGGGAGGGCATTATCTTGCCTACCACATTGTCATTAATACATTAATATTTGATCCTGTATCTGCAATGTTTCCAAAATCACTACCACTAAAGTCATCTTGAATACCCACATGCTGAATTAATCCTCACTCTTAGGTGACCATTCTATGATGTCATATGTTGACACAACCTTGTTTTTGAACCATGTGACTTTTCTTGGTTGTAATGAAGCCCACAGATCGTCCCCTCCTAGCTCACAGACCATTCCCTGTGGAACCCTGAAGTAATTTTCTCTGCTTTCTCTACATGGAAAGGCTTCACTCGCACACCCTAGGTCTGTGTCTTACCCTCTTGGACCATAGTTCTGGGTCACAGTTGCCTTCTGACTGCCTCAGAGATGATCTGCAGGAGCCTCCTGCTCCACGCCTCATCACAGCAGCCCCAAACCTTGCTCTCCAGGGCCTGGCCCTCAGGGATCACTCTCTCCTCCTGCATCTGCCTCTGTCTCACACCTCCAGCCCGTGCCAGCACAGCCTGTCTTTCTCCCCTGCCACACCAGTATAACTGAAATCCATTCTCTCCTCTCCAGTCATGCTGCCTCTGGTAATGTTCAACATCAGCTCCTAGGCTACAGCAGCAGCTATTGCCCTTGGGTCTCATCCACTAAGTCCTACCTGCACTGCTCATTGTCCTCAGACACAAATGTGATCATTCTGTGAAAAAACATTGGCTGCTGCCTATGCTTAATAGTATCAAATCAAACTTACACAGTACACACACACACACACACACACACACACACACACACACACACAGACCCCACCAGCCTCTAAGCAGTAGCTAAACTCATCAATTGCCCCCTCCCACCTGCTCTCCACAGGCACAGAGGTCTCCACAGGCCAGCACATTGCATCTCCTGGGAGCGCAGTACAAATACAAAATCTCATGTTCTACCCAGATCTGCTTAATAAGACTCTGCATTTTAATGAGATTCCTATTCAAATTCAACACACATTAAAGTTTGAGACACACCACTCCAGAGCCATGCTTTCTGGAAGGAGACATGTGAGGCACCCTTTAAAGCACAGAAACATCTTATTAGAAATATCCTCTATTTTGATGTGTACTTTTCTTTT
Source organism: Capromys pilorides (assembly GCA_004027915.1). Lineage (NCBI taxonomy): Eukaryota > Metazoa > Chordata > Mammalia > Rodentia > Capromyidae > Capromys > Capromys pilorides. Next base: position 2,950 of record PVKN010006783.1, read on the forward strand.
AGTTGGTATTCTTGCACATATTTATGATCAATGTCTATTTTAACAAACCACCCAGATCATTCTTATCTCTAAGATTTTTCCCGCATGACTCCTTTTACCTGGAATAGTTCCTTCTCTTCACAGGCTGAGACTGTCTTGTGCACCTCCAGGGTCATCAACACAAAGCCCCCTCATCCCTTCATACAAACCATCACCCTCCCTCTGTCCTGCTGTAGACATGCTTACCACCTTTTTCTCTTTTTCCCTGTAATCTGCCCTAGTAGACTGTAGGTTCCTCAAGAATGAGAATAGTGCCATTACTGTCCCTGTGACATTTTCCTAGCTAATCACACACATATCTTCATGCATAGCTTCAAAAAATTCTGTCATGTCTTTAATAGTTTTCTATTATTCAACTCTGTATTTGAAATAGAAGATATCACTTCCCAATTTTTCACATGGCCCATGGCTCCAGCTTGGAATGATTTATGGTGGATGGCATGCAACTGGGAAGACAGCAGGAAGTAGCCAGGACTTGATCCCTGCTCACCTGGCACCAATACAGGGCATTTGATGTCATACCCTCTCCTTTTTCCGCTTCACATCTCTTTGACAGAAATTCATTCTATAAGGAGGAGAGAGAGGAAAGGACCGCTGGAGCCACTGTTCAGCATCTTTTGCTGCAAAGTCCAAGGCCACACCTATGCCAGCAAGGACACCCATGTGAGCAGCTTTCTTTCCACAGGAAATCATTCCGTACTGTGCAGAGAGCAAATGCTTACAAAGTACATCCCTGTGCTTTGCTTATACATTTTAACCAGGACTTGAATTAGTCATTCATACACTTTTCCCTCCCTGACATATTATGTACTTGACACCATACAGAATTACACTTAACCCCGAAAAGCTGACACCATTGTCTACTGGTCTACTCCTCTTCACCTCCTAGGATGTGAGTGCCAGCAAAATGGGTGTGCACTGGCTCAGGTGGAGTGGGGGCCAGGCAGAAGCGAGGGAAAGGGGCAAAAGCACGAAAGTGTGGGCACTGCTTCTCACGTGGGCCTACTAGTGCCTGCCTCGTGGCTGTCTCGCTTTAACTGCATAAAACAGTAGAAAAGATGATGGATTCCTCCAAAATTGGATTCCACAAACTTTATACTCAATCTATTGCTACTCTGTGTCAGGAGCTATTATCTATGGTTGTTAATTGATATAAATAATTAGATTGGGTGTATAGCTCCATTGGAGACCGTGTTCGGCATGAGTAAAATTTTGGGTTCAATCTCCAGTGCCTAAGTAAATCAACAGAATATTTTATATTTGTCTAAATGATTTCATCTCTTAAAGCCACTTTTCTTAACTACCAAATCAGGCACATTACACCTGCTTTGCACAGGTGAGCACCAGTGGAGAGGACATGCATGCACTGTAAGCTATCAAATCTGAAAAGTAATAAAACAATTAAAACAAGAAATAAGAAATTCACATGAGACAGGAAAATGGTACCTATACAGTGAAGGCCTACCATACCAAAAAGAAGGATTAATTTAGGATCAAGGCATCAAGGAATTGTTCTCAGAGCACCTGACCTTTGAGCAAGGCCCTAAAGAAGCTGAAAGATGGGTAGCCAGAGATGAGCAGGGCAGGGATTCCCACAAGGAGGAGCAGTGACATAAAGATAGGCCCAGGTGAGGCAAAGCACAAGAGTTCCAGTGACCTGGGCAGTGGGTCTGTTACACATAGCAAAGAGGCTTCCTTAGGAATGAACAATGAATACCTTTTGTTATATTAACCTCTGTGTCTTTGTTTGAATTGTTCTGATTTCTAAGACCTAACTTACTTACCTTGACATTTTTCCTAATATACTTATTTTGTTAGGGGCCCAATGAATGGCCAATAGAAAACCTTGTCCATAGCAACTATTCAACAGATACTGCATACAGGATTAAATGGTCAGCCTTCGGTGGTGTTATTTGACATTGTAAACCAGCTCTTTTTTCCATGAGTCATTTTTGGAAGCATGGAACTGACCTGCTAGATAATATTAAAGTCTATGCTAAGAGTGGTCTGAAAGGGGCCTTTGACTTGCCCCTTGCACTCAGCTGATTTTCCATTTCTTCATTTAGAGATGTCTACAGGTTTGGTTACTCACTCTCTCTCCAGCAAGTCTTAGAACATTTGGATTGAAAATATGTCTAAGGAAACCAAAACAAAATGTGGGCAAAATATCTGAGTTTTCTCACTTTTTGTGAATGGAAATTTTCTGATACTCTGTTAAAGAGAAAGATTAGGCTTCATGGGCAAATGTATATATTCACCAAGAAGAAAAAAACTGATGTCACATTTCATAGCTCAAAATCCATGTTCGCATACACTCTCTGCATTATTCAAGCAGCATTTCATGTCCAACTTTGTAAAGAAGGAGCGAGACCTCGAGAGCTGGTACAGGTGCCCCAGCAGCAGATGCAGAGCTAGAACTCATGTTCTTGTGCTGTGCTCTTTATACTATGAGTTACTGCAACCATCAAAAGGCATTTTTTAATCAAAGTAGATGCTGAAAGCGTCTTTCCCACACTGCTCTTAACAGCTGTATCTATCAAGCCTCACCTGCGAGAAATAGAAATCACGTTGACCATTTTTAATAGAGGCTGTAATACAAGGAACCTAGTACTTAGACACCTGCTAGAGAGGCGAAAGTTGAGCCCTAGGTGGGCCCTCCAGGAACGACTTCCGGGACTGGCCTCCTGACCTGGCCTTGGAAGGAGTCTCTTCTCCACCCCAGTTGGACGGTGAGGCTGCTCCAGGAAGGCCTGAGCTCCAGCACACAGCTCCAGAGCTGTGCAGTCTGACAAGTGCCATTATGCTGCCACAGTTTCTTCTCTATCCATCTGAAGCCAGACACTCAATAGCCTCTTGCTACAGAAAAGCACAGTGGCTTGCTCGCCAGTAACAGTGCTCCAAGCTGCAGAACTCTGGTCTTTGTCGTATTTCCTCAAATCTTTCATCTACTTGAAGAAACTGCTTTGCACCCACAACCTTAACGGCAAAGGATTCTGGGAGATACATAGTGGGAATAAACGCCAAGGCCAACATGGAGTGGGGTGCTGATAGCCTTAATACCTACCAGAGTAGGACAGATATTTTCGTCAAGCTTTCTTAATTAGAGTCTAGCATAAAAACACCAGAAAATGGAAATGTCATACAACAGGGTCTTAAAAAGTCAAAATCAATTATGCTACATGGAGGTACTTTGACAAAACTTTGTATTATAAAGTCAGTTTTGTGAACATAAAAATATGTCCTGCCTCTCTAGCCATGTGTTACATATGTGCAGACACACACACACACACACACACACACACACACATTGCCATGTTCTTTTTCATATTTGTTTAATAGTTTCTCTTAAATTTGTCTTTCTGACTTTTTCTCTCCACTAAATCCAGAACATCGTCTTGGGTTCTGGCTTCCCCATCTCAATAAAAAGTATTGGGAAAGGGAAATCCACCCAGAAAGGAGCAATTAAAGCAGGACAGGTCTGGACCTAATGGCATGGGTGTAACAGGTTACAGCATCAGATGATTAATGTTGGAAGAGAAGCTGGTGGGAGAAACAATGGTCGCGTTCATGTGTCCAAAGGACCATCATTCTGGAAGAGAACATTCATTTGCTCTGTGTGGCTCCAAATGGAGGGAGCAGAAAGGGTGTGCTGAGCTCAGCATGTTCCTTTAGTCTTGCAGCAAACAGAAGCAGGGTCCTTGGGCTAGTTCTCCTGTACTGGGAGATGCCGCTTCTAGGCCTCTTAGCTATTTGTCATGCCCATCTGCTGCAGATACTGCTTTGATTTCCTGCTGGACTTATGAGGACACGGCACACAACAGATATTCTCATATCCTCTTGAAAATATATAGAGGTGAACTAAGCCAAGTTTTTACTAAGCCTTGGTTTTTACCAAGGACACACTGGTGGAAGAGGACTGGTCTCCTTGGGCCACTCCAGAGAGTTGACTCAGAGCATCAGGGAAACCGGTGTGCAAGCTGAACTTTACAAACACCAAGTGTAGCCAGCATGTAGATAGGAAGACAAGCACTGTCCGCAAGGGAGCACCAAGGCCAGTGCACGCATGAGCTCTAGGTGGGCACCGGCAGGCTGAGAGGCTTCGGTCGGGTAAGGGCACAGCTGCTACACTGCTTTCTCCACGCCCATGAAGAGCAGCAGAAAAGCTGTTTATTTTGGCCAGGGGTAGAAGGAGAATGGTTTTTTTATACAGAGGGGCTTTTGTTTCTGGGTCTTGAAGCATTCTTGCACACACTCTCACTCGTCCTACCTCTTCCCAGGGAGAAGCAGGCAGGTGGCTGCGGCCAAAGGCACACAGACCTGTCCTGATAAGTGCATGCCAAGTGACTCCATGCTGGCCATTGACCATGCAAGCAGGCAGGAAAGGACTGTCTTCCAACCCCAGTGACATCATGAGATTATACAAAACTGTATCAGTCTCTTTTCTTTGTTACTTCTGATTCACTGGACAATATTGAAATACATATATTACTTATCACCATTACTAACCTGTGACTCAGGGTTGAACTGAATCAGTGAGGCCAGACAGATCCAGGGAACTATCGTGCATATGTCTCTGACCCAGTACAAGCTGCTGGAAGGTGCCCACCCCAAGTTCTTGCCCAGCTACTCCTCGCCCAGCTCCACAGAAGGCCTGGGACTGTCGTTCCAGTCTGACTGCTGCTGTGCTCATCAGCACTCACCTGTCACCTTAGTGATGACACCCTGAAACAACACTGCCTGTCCCTGCCCTGGTACCACACCTGCCACTCGAGTGCACCCTCCCCTCTCTCAGAACCTCCTGTGGCTCTCTTCCAGGGAAGTGCTAACATCCCGTACGTGCCTGCCACCCAGCGAGTGATGCACAGCCCCTCTGTGTACAGCAGCTCCGACTGAGCAGCCCCGGGCTGTGTATTCACGGGCTCAGGGCAGAAAAATGGTGCATAGGAAGAGTATTCCTACCTTTGGTTTCCTGTTTTTAGTGAACCTAGTAAAAGAAAAGTGCTTTTGGAAAGCTATAATTGCCCCCGAGTAGTAACTTATAGCATAACAAATGGAAACTGCATGTTGATGTAAGACCGGGCACTTCAACCCATCTCCAAGCTGAAGGATCAGGAGGATACCCTGAGATGTGGCCGCACTAGGACAGCCATGCTTCTGCAGACCAAGACATGACCACGAGCAGGACAGCAAGTGAAGACAGGCATGTGCGAAGCCAGTGGGTGATGAGGGCGTACGAGGCACTGGAGAGCCCCAGCATGGCTGCAGCAGCCAGCTGCCCTCTCAGAGTGCTAACCTGCCCACCTACTTCTCTGGATTTAAAGATGTGAGAAGAAGGCCTTGCTCACATATGCAAGTGGGCAGAGGACACCTACGCAGTCTGCAATCCCACTCACACATCCAGGCACCCACCAAGGCCATCCTGCAGCATCCACTGCTTATGGGGTAAGGCTCCAAAAAACAGGGCCACATGCGCTCTGCGTCATCACACCAGGAAACTGATGAGGGAGCTACAGCTATAGGGTAAGAGCCCTGCCCCACCACAGCAAAACCCAGGCATCGATTGCTCGCTCCATACCTGTTCTTTACCCAAGCTGTGGCTAAGATATGTAAGATGGCATCTAGATACCTGTACCTGGATTACAGGGCTTGAAATCCTCCCTCTTCTTGTCCTGGTTACTCTTGGGAATGTCATAAATATTCAAATTAGTGTGTCTCCCACATAGTAGGCATCCAAGGAGTGATAGATCCCATCTCTCTAGCAATGATAGAGCTAGCAAGAGCCCTGCCTTTGGCTACAGTTCCACCGTACTGTTTGTTAACCGAGTGGCCTATGCCAGCCACTCAACAACCTAAGCCTCTTTGCTTACCTGCTCCACAGAGTCGTTGTGATCAATGTATTTAAGGCATGTAAGACAAACGTCAGGCCACAGTACCTGCTCTGCTGAAGGCTTGTACTTGCTTCTGTCATGACTGCACATCGAGTAATGACCTCAGACTGGGCTCATGCAGCATCACCACCCAGTGTACATTAGAACTGGCTTGCTTTCACTGTTTGCCACCCACACACACTAAGATTTCAGGTAGCTATTTCTTGCTCTCTCCAAAATTCTCAGTACTTAGGGATTGGCATTTAGCAGGCACTGAGGAAACAAATGTTCCTGAGCGTGCTTGGCACCTAGAACATAAGCACATAGTCAAAGCCCGGCAGTGGCAGCAAGATGCACTCGCCCTTTTCATGTCCATCCCAGGCTCTGCTTTCTCTTAGGCACGTACAACCATTGACTTGAACACAGGATGCCTTGACATGTGGAATCTATACAGTCAAGTCAGAGCCAGGGGGGACACATGGGATCCACAGGACCCCAAGTGATTGTGAAGCCCACTGAGGAATGGGATCCGTAAGCCCAAGGAAATGGCTTTTGGTTCGTCACGGGTGGGGCAAGCACTGCTCAGACCATAGGCAGTCCTGACACACCAAAAGAAGTTGCTTTCCAATTTCCGTAAGAATAAAGCACCAACTCTCATGACTGCAAGATAAAAGCGACCACCACTGAGTCTCAGTACCATCTGCATGGAGAGAAAGCCACATCTCCCAACACAAGACAGTGCAGCACTTCCAGTCTCCTACTCCTAGTTCTTAAACAGTGAGCCAGGGGAGCCAGGATCCACCCAGCCCACATTGTGGCCTTCTGTGCAGCAGGTACTGCAGTAGACCCTTGGTCAACGATACAACGTGTCTTCAGGGAAAGACTTAGATCCCTGGAACTTAGTCAACCTAAACTCCATATTTCTTCAGGGAGAATTCTTTTTTATTTCCAAAACAGCATAGGAGATTAAAATAAAAACCCACCAGTTAATAGCTGTATTACAGGCTATGTTTCCATTAAAGAAGGAGGATTTATGCATGTTATGGGCATGCTTGTGTAAAATGTGTTATTAAAGCCTTATACTCCATCCAGAAAAGTCACGACAGCCCCAGTGAGCAGAGACACACTGAGAATGTACCATGTGGATTTCCTAGGCTCTCACTAAGTTTTCAGTTTACTTCTTTTCAAAAATGTCTTGGCCTACAGCACTGATTTGAGTGGGCCACTGGCCCTGGGCAATAGGTGACAGGGAGCAACAACAAATGTTTTTGTGAGGGGCTGAATCTGAGGAAAGTCAGCCCATGTCCACACTGCTCTTAGACATGTCCAGTGAAACATCTGGACAACAGGCCCCTCACATCTGGGAGTGTGCCCAGGGTGACACGTGGACCCGGAACAAAAAGCCTATACAAACCCTTTCAACTGAATTCTTGCTCAGGGTACAAATAGCTCTTTGCTCTGTGTTCCAAACAGCTCAGCCAAGAGCAGAGGAGCCAGTACCCAGCAGTTCTGTGCAAATAGTGGGAGCTCAGGATCTGCTCTGAGAGGCCTTCTGAGAGCTGCCTGAGCCCGCAGCAACCATCCACCTGATGGAGAGGATTGTTGTGGCCAGGAGGTCCAGGGCCCACCTCTGCTGAGAGTGCAAGACGTAGCATGAAGCCAGTGGCTAACCCAAAGGACCTTACCTGAATGAGTCTATGTCACTGATTTGAGACAAGCTTGAAAAAGGCCCTTGATTAAAGCAGTTTTGTCCAGGTCCACTCTTTAAGGGTCAGTGTGGGTTAGGAAAGCACCCAGGCTCTCCGCTTCTCCTTTGTATCAACAAAATTTTTAACCTTTCATTATCACCTTCAACAAAGTGCTACAAAAAAAAAAAAAAAAGAAAAGAAAAGCTTTTACCCCTCCACCAACTAACCCTGAGAAAAATGATTTGAAGGGGGAGATTAAAAGGGCCAGGTGAGATTGGGATTTCATGATCCCTGCTTCCTCTCCCAGTTTTACATGATAACAATCAGAGCGTGAAGTAAATTTCTTTTTGCTTTTTCAAAAACCTGGTTCCTTCAGGCAGCTTCCCTAGTGTCACAACTGTGGCTCACATACCTCTCCTGGATACTGCTAGAGCCCCTGCTTGTGACTTGTATCCCAGTGATTATCTGCTTGTCTCACTTCTACCAAGGGCTTGGGGCCATGAACGAAAGGATTACATAAAATCACTGACTAGCACCGTGTCTGGGATACTGTTACAAGCAATGAATAGTTGTTAGATGAGTGATTAAATGAAGATATTTACTAATATATAAGCAAAAATAGGACTAACATGCTTCTGCATTCTATCCAGGTCTTTCTTTTAAACATGTAATTCCCTTACAAATGCCTATGAGTGATAAATAGAGAACTGACAGATGTTGGCAATTTGCAAGTGCATTTGAGGCAAACCAGGGAGGAGTGAAGAAGAGAGATAAGACAGCAGTGAAGCGGCCACATCTTTACCCTCTGGGAGTGGTCAGGAGCACACACCATTATACTGTTGTGTGCATGGCTTTTGTGCTTTCTCAAAGTGCTTGCATCTATTTTGTCTTGCTCAGCTTTATGATTGCACTTTGAAGGACCGCAAGCCAGTCCTATGATCACCAATTTTATAGGTCAAATGATAAAGATAGAGGAACTTGATCCTGGACCCCAAGATACCTCATGATGGTGGAAGAGCTAGTGTGCAAAAGGTCTGGGTGGAATCTTGTTTGACCAGCACTGAGATCAAGACTGGCAGAAGCTGATTCTAGAAAGAGGAAGGAGGGAATGGGGGGCTGGGTAAGAAATGAGCTTTGTAGAAAAGGACCTCTTAGGAGGCTATAATGCATGTCTTCTCAGAAACATCCTCAGGAGACAGATGCTTGATGCCAAAAGTGCTCCCTGTGTCCCCTTTACCTCTGTCACACTCTACCCCAACTTCATGTCTCTAGGACTCTGCCATCTGCTGCTTCTCTGTGCTTCTGTCATATGATGTGACCCCATATTCTCTCTGAAAACCCACTCATTCCTGCCCACCAGACCTGCGTAATGTAAACAAAGACACTCTCCAATACCTGGTCCATCTAACCCCACCCCCAGCTTTACTTCCTACATATCTGGGTTATTCTTCCAAATATTCTCTTGTCATTAGCTCTAACCTTTGTTTTCCTTATCTTTCTGTTTCATTCTCTCTGAAATCACCCACTATCCTGACTTTCTGCCCTTCCGGAACACAATATCTTTTAAAAATTTTTGGATGAATAGGTCTGGACCCAGGGCCTTGTGCTCACTAGACAAGCATTCTACCAGTGAGCTAAACCTTGCCCCTTCTGTTCTGAGAAAACCCATGTTAAAGTGAAGAAGGAAAAAGTTGTTACTGAGTGATGGTCTCACTCCAGTGCCCAGCAATCCTTTCTGTCTACCCTCTCATTCTCTACAACTGTGAGCCAAACCTTTACCTCTGTCTTAGAGCCTCCATCTAGGTCAGCTTCATCACACCCTTTCCACCTCCACAAAGAGAAATGAAGCCATCAGTGAAGACCATTCTGTTTCCATGGGTAAGCTCCTTGACCTCTCACCACTTCCACACAGCACATGGCCTCCTTCTTGGATTCTTTCTTCTGTTAGATCCAGGAAAACACTGTGTTGGGCTCTCCTCCCACCTCACAGTCACTCCTTTTTGGCCTCCTCTGTCCTTCCTTTTTCCCTTGTCAGAATACAGGATGAGCGTTCTCTAGGGTTCCTGTCTCCTCTCTGTCCTGATGACTCTTCTAGATCTGTGAAATTGAGTACCAAGCCTTCTTGCCTTCTCACTTTCTTGCTCTTTCTCCTGAGCTACTGGCTCCTATGCCCACTTGCCTGCCCACATGTCCACCTGGATATTCCATATGTGTATCAAATTTCACATGTTCTGATTTGTTCCCTAACGTCTGCACTTCTTTAGTGTTCTCAGAATAATGATCCTTCTGCATAAATGATGGAGATGGAAATCTGAGGGTCAACCTTTATCCCTCTTTCCTTTTCCCTCAGCCCCCAAATTTGATCAATTGCCAACATGGTGAGTCTACAACATTTGCATCGACTAGATCCACTTTGTTCCACTTCTACCACCAAATCTGCGGTCCAAACTCCCAGCATCTCTCATGAAGACCACAAAATGAAATTCCTCTTTGGACTCCACCTTCCTCCTCGATCCCTTCCCTGCCTAATCTCCGCATAGCAGCCAGCATAAGCTTTCAAGGTAAATAAGTAAACAAGTTCTTGCTCTTCCTAGTGGCTTTCAGATCTTCCTACTATATTTAAAAATAAGTCAATCTACCTGCCATGAATTTAAATTAGATATTCAGGCCATCCCAAGCTCTCAGCTCTTCTAGTGACTCCTGCTCCAGCATGCTTTGTGCTATAGTCATACTGGAATTCTGAGGAAAATTCCAGCACATGCGGAGCTGTTTTTTCCCACATCCACCTTACTCTTCCCCCTGTCTGGACCTCTCTCCCCTGACTCTTTACAGCTAGTTTCTAGTCATCATGATTTTACCTAATTGTCATTCTTCAAAACTAATTTTCCATTTCTCCTTGTAGATGTTATACTCTAGATCAGTATAATAACATATAAACCTGTAACAGAAAACAGTTTTCATTATTTAATGACCCACATAAAAGAAATTTGCATCTTACTCTTATAATAGTCTAGAGAGTCTCTAAGTTGTAGTAAAATGTGGAACTGTAGGAAAGAGCTCAACGCAGTCCTCTCAGGTTCCCAAGCTGAAGGACACACTGCATCTTCCAAAGCCTCCTTGAAGGTTATCATCCCCATCTATAGAAGCAAGAGTAGCTGAAAAGAAGGAAGCACATGGGAATTTTTAGGAGTAGCACACACTATTTTCATTCATGTTCCAGTGGCTGGCACTCAATTGTGTGATGGTGCCTAAAACCAAAGATGATTAAGAATGTTGCCTAACTGCACACGAGGAAGAGGGGGATATGATGAGCCTCTGCCCAGCCTCTGAAATGCTATCCACTCCTTCCTTCATGTTCAACAGAAAAGATCCACCCTCTTCCTCTCCACAACGAAACCTGCCACCTCTGTTTTGGATCTCATCTCTTTTCACCTGCTCAAAGTTCTTCCTTTACTTAATTTCCCCTTTCATTGCTGTATTTTCAACTTCTTCCTCACTGCTTGATTACTTTGCTCAAGTTACATATCTCACTTGCTAAGGCTACCCATAAATTTCAGATTCCCACATGCAGGGTCTTTATTTTTCTTGAACTCTATGCATGTTGACACCATGCACCTCGCTCTCATCTTTTGTGACAACACTCTCTGCCACTGTGACACCATCTTGCCTTTCCTGTGAATCTCCATGAGTGTCTTTCTCAACCTACTTCATGTTTTCTCTGTTCTTTCATTCCTTATGTATTGTCCCCTAGTTCTGCTTCTTGCCTTTGTTGCCCCTCACATGGACTTCATCTAGCACCAGAGCATCAACTGTTATGCTTATTGATTGACTTCAAATCCATGTTCCTAAATGAGAACTCCTTGCTGAACTCCAGCTATCCTAGCTAACCTGCACCAGGCCAATTTCTAACTTGTACCAGGACAATTTCACTGAGTGATCTGTAAGTATTTATGTATCTCCTTCCTTTACAGAGCATGGAGACTGGTTACAAAGTACATGCTTAATAAAGATCTTCAAGGACTGGCCAGATAGCTCAGTGGACTGAAGCACCTGCTTAGGTAGACACAGGGACCAGGGTTTGATCCCTGGAATGCTGTGCCCACCTTGTCCCTGGGACACTCTGAGACAGTGACTGAGACTGGGCATGGTGGCACGTGCCTATAATCCCAGTGCATGGGAGGCTGAGAACAGAAGAATCACTATGAGTTCAATCTGTGAATGAGACCCTGTAGACCCTGTACTAAATACATACATGAAAGGAAAAGAAAGAAAGAAAGAGAGAGAGAGAGAGAGAGAGAGAGAGAGAGAGAGAGAGAGAGAGAGAAGAAAATATCAATAGAAAATATAGGTAGAAAAAAATCATAAAATCAGAAATACCTATCTATAAAACCTTGTGCAGGTGAGTTATCTCTAAGCTTTAAATCAGCCAGTTCAAAGGAGAAATGTGAGAGTTTGCAGATTCACTGAATCTGTAAGGTAAAAGACAACCAAAATCAAGGGGAGCACATGTTATCTTCCATTTTAGTTCTTAAAATAAATCTCTCACGGGACTCTGCTTCTATCATATTTTGGAGGAAGTCTTTGATTCCACCACAGCCTAGAATCAGTACCAGGTTGTAAATGTGGTTCACAATCCTTGATAAAGCTGGGGGAGCACTCTATAATATAACTCAATAAAACCAATGTTTCAGAGTGCAAAATGACACAACCCAAGCATGCCACTACTTGCCGGTCTGGCATGATGAAAATGAAGACTTGCATGTCTTTATGAAGACATGCATTTGCTACAAACTGTTCATAAATAGCTTTTTATGTTTTTTTTTTTTCAGAATCCAGATTTGAACCCAGGACCTTGCATTTGCCAGACAGGCACTTGCACCCCTGAGCTACTTTCCCAGTCCCTACATATTCTTTCTCAAAACCAAGTTTATTATAGAACTAAACAGTAAATATTAGTCAATTTCCATCTATCATCTAAAATATATAAAACAACATATAATTAAGACACAGATTTAGGGCCTACCAAATAGCTCAGTGGATTAAAGCACCTACAAGCAGGTGCAGGGACCTGGGGCTCGATCCCTGGGTATGCTGTGCCAAGCTCCACCCCCAGGACACACTGAGATAGCAATTGAGACTGGGTGTGGTGCCCTGTAATCTGTGAGTCTGATCTAGTAGTAAGACCCTGAACACCCTGTAGACCCTCCCCCCAAAAAAAGACAAAGATTTTTAAGTTTTAGCAATAATCGGTGTGTTGTCCCTAAAGATAATAAAAAAAATTTAATTTAACCAAGACAGTCTCAGTGAAGTCTGCTTTTGAATATCTCTCTGGCATTATAGCTTAAACTGTGCAAAATTTGCTCACTTTCTTCACTTTACACTTTCAGATACTACAGCCTCAAGACACAAAGGGAAAGCACTTTCTACTCACTGACTCAACCTAGTGTGTAAAGAGCCCCTCAGCTCAATAGAACCAAACAAAATAAAAGGAAAACAAAACAACAGGCAAAAGACTTGGGGAAAAACATTTCTCTAAAGGAAAAGCTATGCAGAGGCATCCTGGAACCTTTCTCCCTATTTGGACTCTGCCAAACGCTAGTTCAGGAAGGGCATCAAGGTAAGGAGCAGGGGCCAGCAAGATGGTTCAGTGGTCTAAAGCGCTTGCTTAGGAAAGGTTGGGCAAATGCAGGGATCACAGTTCGATCCCCGGCACCACATGCTGCGCCAGCCCGACCCCCTGGACAGGCTGAGCCAGCCGTAATACAAAAATAAATAAGTAAAAATAAAAAGCTTTAAAAAAAAGGTAAGGAGCAAATAATAATAATAATAACAATAACAATAATAGTAGTAGTAGTAGTAGTAGTAGTAGTAATAAACTTCTTTGCAAATCACTGAAGGATGTTAATCCAGGATCAATGCATTTAGCTTTAAATTTTAGGGAAATCACTCTAGATCTTAGTAGGTGTCATACCGAACAGAAGTTCCTGACCCCAGGTCCAGTTGCAAATGATCTGCCAGGAGCCAGGCAGCCCAGCAGGCAGTGAGCAGCAAGCAAGAATGCCTTCACCTGTGTTCATGGCTGCTCCTAGTCTCGTGCACTACCACCTGAGCTCCACCTCCTGTCACATCAGCGGTGGCAACTGATTCTCTTAGGAACACACGCCATACTGTGAACTGTGCATGCAAGGTATCCACACTGTGTGCATCTTATGAAGACCTACTGTCTTAGCTGGAACTGAGGCAGTGATGTGAGTTTTGAGAAGCAGCTACAAATATGGATTAGTGATTACAGAGAGGCTTGGCTGCACAGAGACCCTAATAAATCCACTGTTTACTGGCTCATAACAAAACTTTATCAATGAATGGCAAGTGACAAACTGCATCTGGTGGTGGGTGCAATCAGAACTCAATACTTATTTTAGTGCATACCTGACCATCCATTATTTTATTTGCTGTTTTCGTTCATGCCCCTTTCCTGCACTGCACACTTGCCTCGTCACAGCTTTGATAAGCCCACAACTCACCCTATCCAAGATGATTAAACACAAATGGCAATACAGCCTCTGTGAAAGGGGGAAAAGATTCAGTGATGAGACAGCAGAAGACTCAAAGACAACCTTCAGAAAGAAAAGTGTATTTAAAATAAAATAGCAAGAATGCCACTTAAATCACAGATTTTGTTGCAGCAGATGGCTCACATTATTCAGGTCACTTTGTGTAATACTAAGGCACCTCTGTCCATAACTTTAATTTGTTCTGCAATTCTAGGGAAAGTGGTCACCTTCACATTCATGCAAAAAGAGATGGCTGTGGTCATGCTCAATACCTGATGCAGAGTATACAAACAAAAGCAAAATTTTGTCCGACCAAATTGCTCACAAAAGCATTCATTAACCAAAGTACCACTGTATGTGTTGATCAGCTAGCCAACCCAGCCACGAAACCTGAAAATCTGCTTTGCCAAGTAAAAGCCAAGTACATGCATTAAAAGACAAGCTCTGGAATTTTACAGAAGAAAAATAAATATGTGAGCATGAGTGACAGATGTAATTATTGAAGGCCGATGCATCATTAAAAGTGTCAGCACTAGGGGTATCACTCATAGTGGTTAATCATATTGTTAAAGTTAAAACGCCTTTTAATATTGGTGGATAGTTGATCCCAGTTGTTGACAAGAGCACCCGTCATAAACTTTTGAAGAGGCTGAAGCTCAAAAGGTAATGCATGTTCCTCTTTGGCTACCACCATAATTTGGTGAAATAATACATGATATGAAGGCACAATTGTTAGAGATGATTAGAGTCACTATGTGTACTATCTAGGTTGAGTCTACCAATGTTGACAAAAGGCAACAATGCTTGTTTCTGTATAATACATTTCTCAAGAAGATGTGCACAAGGATATGTCGTGTGCATTTCTATTGTCAACTACACCATAGCTGAAGAATCATTCAAGTCTTTGAACGGCTATATATTGGAGCAGCAAATTGCTCATTTTGTATCAGCACATGCATGGACAGAAAGGCTGCCATGACTAGATGGCTTTCTGCTTTCACTACTCATATCAAAGAAGTCACTTGTGAATGTAAAGCTACACAGTGTCACTCATAGAAAAATGCTGCCAAGCCAAGAAATGTCACCTGAGTTTAACACTTTGTAGGATGTAGTTAAAACTAACAGCCACATTAAAGTACTTGCCCTCAGTTCACATTTGGGCAATCCCATGGGATGGATACAAAACACAATATCTTCTACAATGAAGTGGCTTTCAAAAGGTAGGTCATTGATCTGAGTTCTGAGTTCTGAGAGTGCTCCAGAGATTTCTTTTAGAAAACAGTCATGACTGGCAGCACATTTCAGTGCAGAGAACAGATCATAAAATTTGCATATTCAGCTTATTCAACAAACTCAATCTGTAACTTCAAGGAAGAGCAACCACTGTGTTCTAGTCAGCAAATGAAATGTTTCATTCCAGGCCAAACTGGAATTATGAGGGCAATGATCGAGTCTTAGGATTCTTGACATGGTTTAAACATTAGCAGACATTTTGAAAAATCAAACCATGCCCTTTTCTCTCCCAGGTAATGGTACGATCACCTATCTCAGCTTCCAAAAGAGTTTGAGCATTAATCTCCAGCTGTAAAAAAAAAAAAAAAAAAATCACTGTATTGGGAAGGAATAAACTCATGCTTGTATAAGCCAAGTGACTGGACTTGACCTATACTATAAAAGGATCGATGGCTTGAGATTGCAAATGACAAGGGCTTAAAAGTATGTTTAGTGTCTGGGAGATAGCTCAGTGGCATAAGTACCTCCCTGGCAAGATCATGAGCTTGATCCCCAATCCTAAAATAAAAATAAAAGTATATTTAAGATTCAATCTCTGTATTTTCTGGATTAAAGACACAGTCTGTCTCTAAAGCACTAAAAAGCTTGATTCCATTTCCAACACTTTATCTTTGTGAAACAGGGTTTCCTAGAGTGACCATAACAAAAACAAGATTACAGCATAAACTTGGCACATACAACACACACTGAGTGTCATCTCCCACCACCCCAAGATAGGGCTATTTACAGAAAGAAAGAAATAAACCAGCCAGTGCTCTGCCTAGTTCTACATTAGAGGAAGTTGTATAATTATTTCATCATATACTACAATGTCAGAACAAAACTAAAGTGAACAATAAATGAAATGTTTTGGAATCATCCTGAAGCCACACCCTGGTCCATGAAAAATTATCTTCACTGAAAAAAGCCCCTGGTGCCAAAAAGGTTGAGAACCACAGATTTAAAAGAAAGGAACACTTCTGTGGTTAAAGGTTTCTGGAAACCCTAAGGCAGCCCATCAAGAATCCTGGGGAGGCTCTAAGAGAAGACAAGTTAGAGGAAAATAGTTGGCCCAGAAACTCATAATGGAAGGAAGATTGCTAAGCGTGTCTGCCACCAAGGACAAATACTCTTTTCCCCTACTGCCCTCGTTCACCCCTCTCACTCAGGTCCAGCCTGCTGCCCACGGCCAGGGGTCTCTCCCAAGCTCTCCCTCTGTCATGCCTAGTTACCTCCTCAGGTGGCCTCCATGCTCCTTTCCAGCTCCCCGGGTAACCCCCTCTTACCAGGAGAGGGTTCTTTAGTGTAAATCTCACACTGTTCCCTTATTTAAAATCCTCCACTCTTCTCCACAGGAAATAGAACCATGTCTATTTCATTACCATAACTCACAGGCTGCTTCCTAACCTGACCCACCACTCCCAAGAATGTCCCTACCCTGCAGATTTGAAAAGCCACTTGTGCTTCTTCGAGGGGGTGCTTCAGCACACCTGAGCCTTCCCACAGGATACACCTCTTTGTGACACACCCTCCCCTTGCCCCTTGCCATCCATCGTCCTCCCACTGAATTTGGACCTGTGCAGACTTCCCAGGCAATCCCACTTCCAGGGAGACTTTCCAGGAAAACACTCCCCTGCTGCCACCTTCTCCTGCATGCCTCTATCTACTCATCTGCCACCCATGACTATCACTGCCAGCGTGTTTGCCCACATCCCTGACCAGAGTGAGCACCCCTGAGGTCAGGACTGCACTGTTTTACATTAATCATCTGCTTGAGAACCATGTTCACTCCTGCTTAAATTTCAGACCACAGCTGGAAATCACCTCCCCAAGGTCTGATCCTTGACTTTGCCCTACCTGAAGGAGCTCTTGAGTAATGCATCTTCCATTTCCTTTTACTTTCTGTCATTACTCTTGTTATCCTTTACCATAGCTCAATTATTTAGCAGCATAATTATTTCATGGTGTATCTCTCTATAAGGTAGGGCTCATGTCCACTGTACCCTCAGTATTACAAAAGCTCCTGGCAAGGAGCTGATCTAAAATGCCACCGATATTTGATAATGAAAAGAATGGATGCAGAAGTATGCGTGAATCTACAACAGTGAGTGCCTGGGTTAGAAGAGGCTGAGGAATGGAACATAGTGGGGCAGGGTAACACACACAGGTAATCCCAGATTCTCTGGAGGCTAAAGCAAGAGGATCACAAATTTAAGGTTAGCTAGGGCAGTTAAGCAAGGCACTGTCTCAAAATAAAAATAAATCATAGGGCCGGCGAGATGGTTCAGTGGTCTAAAGCACCTGCTTAGAAAAGCTCAGGCAACTGCAGGGACTGCAGTTCGATCCCCGGCACCACATGCTGCACCAGCCCCACCCCCAGGGCAGGCTGAGCCAGCCATAAAATAAAATAAATAAACAAACAAACAAACAAGCAAATTTTAAAAATAAAATAAAATAAATAAAAATAAATCATAAACAAATGAAATGGGCTGGGAATGTGGTGAATGTACAGCACCTGCCTAGTATGCATGGATGCCCTTGTTTCAATCCCCAGTGCTGAAGAGTAAAGGAAAGGAAAACAGAAAAGGAAAGGAGAGGAAGAGAAGGGAAGGGAAGGGAAGGGAGGAGAGGGGAGAAGAGGAGAGGGGAGGGGAAGAAGGCAAGAAGAATTCTAACTGTAAACATCTCACCAGATATCATATGGTAGCTCACAAATAAGCATAACTTTTATGTTGTGTCAGTTAAAAAATATTAAAACACACACACACACACACACACACACACACACACACACACTGAGACACCCCCACCTGAATAGAGGGGAGAGGAGACAGGAGACACAAGGAGCTTCTCTCCTACCACCCCTGCCCTTGTCCTCAGCCACCCTCACACCACCGGGGGAAACTGTAGCTCTTGCTGTTTCTGTCAAAAGGGGGGCCAGGCGAGCTCAGCCACTGACAGAGCCTGTGGTTGCCTCTTCTCCTGTCTCCCAGGGGTTTTTCATTACCATCACTATTAATTCTTAGCAGTGGCTCTCCTTTAAAATAACATAGTTCTAAAAATAATACTCAAAAATTGAATCTAAAAATGATTTGCCAGGTTTTGCTCCTTCCCCAGACCTCTTCATCAATGAAAATTGACTTCAAGTTGAGGATTTCCAGACGTACACGCTGCCCTTCCATGAAGGTGGAAGGAGCTGAAGCCTTGCTCTCTCCTGGCCGCACTCAAAACTCTCTCCCTCCAGCTCCTTTCATCTGAGAAGAAACTTTATCTTAAGGCTCTTTCTGAGCAGTCTTTATTTTCACAGCACTAAGAAGCTTTGCTTACTTGCAATACACTGTAGAGTAAATCGAGCAGTCAAACTAAGTGATTCGCCCGCTTGTGGGGCGAGGGGCCTCGCCAGGTTCCAATATGGCCACTGAGGATTTCTCAGGCTGGCAACCAGCAGCACTCTGGCCTTTCCCTGTTCTGGGTAACAGGGCCTGGCCTGGGCTCTGAGTCAGCACACCCTGGATTCAAGTCCTCACTTTGCAGTTTCCTGAGCAGATTACCCAGCTTGATTAAGTGCTTGCAAACCAGCAATCATAAGAACACTTGTTTCACCAAGATGCAGCGAGAATTAAATATGATAATGCATGCAAAGTACTTAGCATAGAATCTGGAACAAGTTAAAGGTTGCTATGCTTATTGCAGACACCTGGAGTAGTATAGTTCTCACTCAGTCCCCTGTCCTCACAAACGTTTCCTCATCAAATCGGAAAATGAGAAACTCACACCTGCAGCTGCATGTTTAGCTCTGCCGTTTGATACTCACCTTTGTAGATAAAGTCTGCCATGGGAGTTTTAGAACAAATGAGCACATCCATGAAGAACTGCTACTTCAGTAATTACCCAGTTACTCATTTGTACATAAATAGTTCCCCATCCACCCGCCCATCTAGCCGTTCACCTCCCCACCCATTCACTCACTCACTCCGCCGTGTAACCATCCGTGCTTCCATCCACCTGCCTGCCCTGTCCATCCATGCTTAGTACACATGCTAAACACAGTGCACATACTGAGCTCCTGTGTGTGCGAGGACGAGCTGAAGTGCTGCCGATCTACCAAGACATGAGACGTGGTCCTTGCCTAGGAGTTGCAGAGCCAAACAAGTCAAAGAAACTGTAGACAAAACAAAATGCAAAAATCACCTTAAGAGCTATTGAAGGTGAATAAAAGTCATTTCCACATGAGCCAAGTAGCAAATTAAAGGCCAGAAAATGTTTCTTTAGTCCAGGGTTTAATATGCATCTAACACTGCTCTATGGTCCACACATACAGTGAGAAAGCAGAAGTGGAAGATTCCAAGAGCTCTTTCACCTCTGACACGTCACCTCCTCTGCCTTTGAGCAAGGGAAAGTCATCTTCAGACTGAGCACAGAACAGGGCATTGCATTCTGGGAGGAGTGGTAGAAGCAACTTCACAATAATAGAAACACCAGAAAAGTGAGTGGTATGGTAAGTGGGGCCACGCGGCCGCAGCATGCAGCAGGTTGTATCTTCAGAATTAGATCCAGACTACATGATGATGGTCCTTATGTCCAGGCAAAGGAGCACACAGGCACAAAGATAACAGGGTGAGATGTGACCATGGCATATTTTTTTAAGTAGACTATGGAGTAGAAAGGACAAGGGTAACAATGGGAAAAAAGACAGGGTAAACATTTTTATTCTATTAGGATAGATAAATAAAAATGAGGGTCTGAATTAAAGTAGCAGTCAGAGTGTAAATCAGACAATTTGAGAATATTTACAGGCACAATCTACCAAGCCCAATTACTCATTAAGAATGGAGCAAAGTAGTTAGAGATGACGCCTCCACTTTTGTGTCAATCATGGATATTATGATTTAGATCTAAAATGTGCCCCCAGAGTCTCTTGTGTTTGGAAGGTGATGGGATGTTAGGGGACACTGTACTCACCCGGAGACTCATGAACGGATTAGCTCAGTAGCTGAATGTGCTGTAGGAGGAGCTGTTGGTTGGAGGTGGGTGACAGAGGGTGTGACCTGGTCCCTGGTCCCTGACTGATCTCTCTCTCTCTCTCTCTCTCTCTCTCTCTCTCTCTCTCTCTCTCTCTCTCTCTCTCTCCTCCCTCCTTTCTCCTCTCTCTCTCTCCCCCTCACCTCTCTGTTCCCCCCTCTCTGTTTCCTGCTGCCATGGAATGAATAACTCTCCTATGCTATGCCTTGGAGTCAAATAAGGCCATCATTAGTGGGGCTGAACTCACTCATGATAATGATTCCAAATAAATTTGTCCTCAAATTGTGGGCATTGAGCATTTTATCCCAGCAACAGCAAAGTGGCTAGCACAATGAAAAATACATTCAAAACCCATTGACCCCTGACCCTGACCCCCAGCCAACCCTGTGCCAGCCCTGGGAACCCTCAGGTTAGCAAGTCAGGGGTGACCGCTGTCTTCAGGTGACTCACAGGTCAAATAAATCCTGAGAAGAGCCTCCATTCATTTAAGGAACCACTTTACAGATCATGTAGCACTTACTGGGCACTGGCTAGGAACAAAACAGCATTAGTTCCTTGCACCCCTACTACGAGAAAACTCAGAGAACTGGGGTGTCACCTGATATCCCTTGTGCATCCAAGAGGCAGCAGGAATCAGCAGTACTCACTCAAGGAAGGAAAGTGCCTGTAGGAAAAACAGGAGAATTAATCATGACCAAGCAAGCTGTAGGGCTCCTTTCTGCTGTATCTACATGAGGGGCCACTGTCTCCTCCTTACAGCCCCATGTTGGGGCAAGTGAGGCATAGCTAGGCAGAAGCCCACCAAGCTGGAGGGGAGTTAAAGTCTCCATGTAGAGTCCACTTTTGTATCGAGCACACACCCTGAGCAGGAACCGCCCTGAGTGCTCATAGACACCATGCACTGAATTTTCATGACACATTGTTTTGTAGTTGGTGATTTTATCCCACTTCATAGATGAAGAAAATATGGTGTAGAACAGCCAAGTAATTCTCCCAAAATGAAAGTGCTATTCTTTCCTCAAATCTCCATCACTTTAGATAAATGGTAGATATCACAATCTGAAATTGAAACAGTTTTTGATATTACTGTAAGTCTGTGGTAGTCCATGCTAACTAAAAAATGCATGGAATATGTGTGCAGTCACTGGAGTTGCGAGCTCTTCCTCACTCCACCCAGCAGAGGAGCCACACTCGTGCCTCGGAGGCTCATTGTTTGACCCACACCATGATGAGGATGGCTAGGAAGCACAGCCACCTCTTCTCCCTCCCACTCTGATCCCAGGGACACAGCTCATTTAGCCCCACGTTCCTCCCTGTGACTTTCTCTGGCTCTCCCTTCTCAGGTTCATCTCAGCAGCTCCCCACCACAGCACACTGGAACATATGCCAAATACGGCTCACCAGCAGGGGAGGACAGAGACCTGTAGGCACAGAGACTCATGGATGGTCAGACACCTCTAAAAAAGTCCGTTCGATATCCACACCCTTGATATCCTGAAGAGCACTTCATTCATTTAAAATGAGATGACCACCAGGCCCAAATGAGTTGTAGAAAACAACAGAGAAACAGACGCAATAGAGCTAGCTCCCTGGAGCAAAGGCATATGGTTTAAATGGTTAAATAACTCCTGCTGCAAACCAGAACATTCTGTACAATCAGAAGAGGCTTAGTCTAAACCAAAAATCTAAGATCATCTGGTCAGAACATTTCAGACTGGTTATACCCTTAACCAGTGAATCACCTATGAATCACTCTAAAAAGTACCATGGGCCCCAAACAAGATAGCATTTTGTCTGCTCCACGGCTTTACAAGAAGGGTGGGGAGGGGTCTTGCCTTGTCCTTCTGCTGCCCGTAGCTGCTCCTGTGTGCACGTGTGCCTGCACACTTTGGAAGTGCTCAGCTTGTCCTTGCTGTACTCAAGGCAAAGTAAGGAAGGAGAAATGTAAACAGCAAAGAAGTGACGTTGTTCTTTGTGTTTGGGGAATGGAAGGTCATCCATCATTTTGTACTGGTTTACTCTCTTTTTTGTCTTCTTGGTGGAACTGCAAGGGGATGTCCCTTCAGCATCCACGTCCCCTGCGGGGGTTAGGTCCGTGGAGAGCTTCTGCCCTCAGTCAGTGCCTGCAGTTACCTTGACACACTACCAAACACTTGGCATCTTACCGGCACAAACGCATTACCTTGCAGCTCAGAGAGGTGGAAGTCCAAATTGGGTCTGTGAGAGTAAAGATCAACACTGGGCCAGACTGTGCTTCCCCAAGGATCCAGGGCACAACTCACCTCCTCACCTTTTCATCCATAGGAGCCTGGGAGCCACAGCTTGTGCCCTTCCTCTGTATACAAAATCAGCAACCGTAGCTCAAGACAGCCTTGAGCTGCTGCGCCGCCCAGCACTCGGTTACCTCCCTCTTCCACACACCAGACCCACTTGGATTGCATGATGATCCTCCTACCTCAGAATCCTTACCTTCACCTGCAAATTCCACTTTCACTGTGCTTGTGAGACAAGCAGTGACAGCCTCTGGTGCTGGAGATCAGAACTTGGACCTCTTGAAGGAGCTACCATTCTGTCTCCCACCATCTCAATCTGAAAATTTTCATTTTTTATGTCTGATTGAAACCGATCAAACTTATTTTAGCCTATTATTTCTCATTAGACCTTTTATGCTTTTAGATGTGTTCACAAACATGGTTCCTATATTATTCTTAGGCCTCCCTTGGTAGTATTTTCTCCTCCTCCTCTTCTTCCTCTCCCTCCTCTGATTCCTTCTTCTCTTTCTTGCTTCTCTCTTTCTCTCTCTTTTGTTATGGCACTGAAGATCAAACCCAGGGCCTCACACATGCTAAGCAAGTGCTCTGCAGCTGAGCTACAGCCTCAGTCATTTTCATTTCTTATTTTTAAGACAGGGTCTCACCACATTATTGAGACTGGCCTTCACCTTGCAGTACTCCTGCTTTAACCTCCCAAGCAGTTGGAATGACAGGCCTGTACCACCGCACCCCATCCCCAGTTTCCTCTTATGTGTGAGGATTTATATTTGTCTCCCTTGACATCTCCCTTCCAAAAAAATCAATTATTCTTTGAAATGCATTAGTCTGACTTAGATTTTGTACTGAAAAAAAAATGGACACTAAGCTTAATACCTGTAGACTCCCAAAGCAGTGACCTGACACCTACTTTTCTCCAAAGTGGGTTATCTGGCAGAGCCCAGGCATGCACCCAGAAAGCCAAGCTTCCCACTCACAACCCACACAAGCCTCTACCCTGCTTTGTGCACTCAGCACGTCCTCAGGTCCCACTGCTTCTGGCCTGCGGACCCACTGCAGCTCAGACCCACCATGTTCCCTTTCCCACTCATTTCCATTTGGGGAACTCATGTTACCTGACTCTGATTTCTAGCCTCTTTGTGTGAGTGGTAGCAGAATAGTGTCAACACCCTGCAAAGACATGCTCCCCCTGATCCCTAAAACCTGTAACCTAAAACCTGTCACTTGCAAGCCAGATAGACTTAGGATGAAGATTTTGAAAAGGAGACAGTGTCTTCCATTATTTGAGTGGGTCCCAGAGTCTTGGTGGTTCCAAGGCTGCAGCGAACTGAGAGACATGGCAGTGTCACAGGAACTGACACCCCACTGCTGGTGCTGAAGTGTGAACTGTGTGCCAGGGCTGGAAGGGGCAAGGACTGCCTCCTAGACCATACCCCCAACAATAGCCCAGAAGACCTTTGTCACATTTCTTTTCTACAGAACTGGAAGTTAACCAAGTCATACTATTATAAATCCCTACAGTTGTTACAGAAGCAGTAGAAATTTCATACAGTGTGCATTCCTTTTTCAGTCCATGCTGATGATTTAAACCCTCTAAGATAATGTGATTTAAAGTCATTACTGGCAACACATCCTCCAGACCATTAGCCAGAATTTAAATAAGACTGCACAGAATGGAGGTTGAACCCTACAGGACTCCGTCTCAGAACATCTTGGGTGGGACTACAAGTGAGATTAATTATCGCACTGCATTTCCTAGACATAATTTGATATACAAGTCAATCTGTACCTTTCCTGCCAACCATGACACTGGACAGGTTTATGTATGTAAAGATTACCTCCTCTAGCTTTCCTCACCTGAACTTACAGTCAGCCTCGCAATACGTACTCAAACCAGTAACCCCCTCAGTGTGTATGAATGTACACAGAGAGAGAGAACTTCAAAAAATAAAATCTACCTGAGAGTAGATTAGGAATAAGTATGCCTTGGCTCTTGCTGGAAACGGTTAAAGTCTCAGAAAATCTAACTGAGAACTTAAAATTAAACCTAAGAGTGTTTAGGGCTAGACTTCTCTCCAAAAACAGAGAACTTTAATGCTGGTCTCAGGGAATTCTTGGAATAAAATTCCAAGTAATGGGTGCTTATAGAGAAAGAAAGAGAG
>PVKN010006784.1:0-27822 GCA_004027915.1 Capromys pilorides
AGGGGCCTCCCCAAGCCCCTCAGAGACCTGCCCCAGTTCTGGCACCAGAATGATAGGTGAAAGCTGTCAGCAAGGCCTGCTCTATCACTCCCTGCCTAGCTGCCCATGATCAGGGCCTGAATGAAGCACAGAAAACCTCTGAGCATCCAGAAAATGGCAGCTTAGCACTGAGGAGGCAGAGCTGAAAGGAATCCAGCTGTCTGGGGATCCTGGGCTTCTGTGGTAGGGACCCCAACAATTCATCCCCCAGGCTTGAGCACACATGAATACTCACACAGCTCAAGTTAGACTGCACAAGGCAACTGCAGCCTGCAGTGACCATAGAAACCACATGGCCAGGAAAAAGCCTAGCAGAAGTTGAAAAAGACATGGTGAGAAGGGATTTCAGCACAGAAGGCCAGGTTGAGTGCAGGCTTATTTTGTGCTTGATTTTGGCCATTAGGACAGACATGTGAGATCGTGAATCAGGGTCTGTTTTCTGAGCTGAAAAATCTATAAGTGGCTTTTTCCTGACTACCCACCAGCTAATGCCCTCTGTTCTGGTCTGGCACTACCCAGTGGCCTAGACCACTCTAGGAACCCCATATAGGAACCTTCCACATACATGAGGTGAGAGTGACCAGTGGGGACTCAGTGAACACATGAGGGGCCCTGGTGCTCCTCCCCTAGGTCTCTGAATCCCCAAAGATGTAGAGTATGTCTACTGTACCATTACCATAGGACCACAGGGCACAAGAGGAGGATGAGAGAATGGAAGTGCCTGTATAAATGCTGTATCTTTTCTGAAATGCCCAGCAGTTTTAGTCCCCACTGTGTTCTAGCATTCACATGTAGCAGAGGCCAGAGCTTTTGCATCCCAGACATCTGGGTATGAGGTCTCTAAAAGCAGTAAGCATTGAGTTCTATGGACACCGTCCCTGAACCCTATGCACTTGCCAGGAGAAGTCGGCCCTGGTTTTGAGGCCAAGGCCAGAGAAGGCTGTTTCAGGTGTGTTGCCACCATCAGCAGGCTGGGAAGTAGTTTCCAGTCACACAGATTATCTTGGAGATAAAGCACAGAGTTCCCATTGCATGGGTTAATGTGGGGAAGACGCCCGGGGTACCAGGATCCATGCTGTATTTATACCCACAAGAAATTATTTTTAATTTTTATTTTTTCTTTTTTTTTTAATGTATTTTGTGCAGGGTCTCACTACACAGCTTGGACTTGTAGTGATCCACCTGTTTCAAGCCTCCCTGTACTGGGATTACAGGCATGCGCCACCATGCCTGGACTTAGTTGCCAGCTCAGGGTGCCCAGGGGCAGGGCCAGGAATCAGACCCCAGTCCCTGCACTTGCCTAAGCAGGCACCTATTCCACCAGCCCTCCCACAAGAAATGAGCCTAAACTTGGTCTCCACTGGTTGCATCAGACTTGTCCTGAGCCAAAGTCCTGCTAGTCATGGGAGGTCCAAAGCTTTCATGATTTGGGAAAGAGGGCCTCAAAAGTTGTTTTCAGATTCTTGATATCCCAAGACACTCAAAAGGAGTAACAAAGGAAGTTTTTGCAGGCAAAAGAAATAAAAACACACTCCACAGAGAGCGACTCACTAAGAGTTGACAGCCCGGATGGGGCAGGTGCTGAATTTTCTAAGGTTCTGGGATCACAGGAGAATTCAAATTTAGGATGGATGAGAGTCATGGCCCAACAGTGTGTCTGCCTAGCCCTCCCACAGGAAGTTGTTGACCACACAAGGTTTTTAGAGGTTTGATGGCATCCAAAGCTGTGGGATGGGTGGGTAGGAACTAAAACAAAGCAAATGAGGCTGGACACAGGGCCATGTCTTGTACTTTTGATTTTATACATGCCTAGGGGGCAGGATGACCTTTATCTGTTGGTCTCCTGATGTTCTGACAGTCATCCTTGTTGTGTGTGTTTTCTCAATTTTTGCCTCATGGCTTCTTACTTGCCCTTGCTCAGCCTCCTGCCTCATTGCCACTATCCACTAAGAGGCTCTGCCCTCTGCCCCCTCCCAGGCCTCAAACTCAAGCTTGTCTCCTGATGCACACAGGACCTCAGTCAGCAAGGGCAGGCTTGTGGGTGGGCCCAGGACCTGGAAAGCAGAGACAGGAGCTCATGTAGAAGTGCCATGAGTGAAGTTCCCCGGAAAAGGGTGACTGGGGACTTGGGACTGCCAAGGCAGGCACTGTGAGCAGAGCAGGCTGGAGTGGGATCTTGGCTGCTCCGTCAGGGGAGATTCAGCAGCTTTTAGAGGTTTGCCTGTGGCCAGTACCTCTTCTCCTTCAGCAGAGGCCTCCAGAAACCCCTGAACATAACCCCGTAGCTGGAGTGGCTGGCCACCCACAGCCTCAGCCTACTAGCCATTCCACTGACATGCCCCACAATTCACACTTTTAAAAGTATCCAAATAGTGGTTTTTAGTGTATTCAAAGACCTGTTCAGCCCTTATTTTGGTCAATTTCAGGTTTAAAGCAGCTCTGTGTCCTTAGGATCGCTACTCTGCCACCCTGTGCAGCCCCTGCAGCCTTTAATCCACTGTTCCTGATGGTTTCCTTATTTTAGCTTTCATATGAATGGAATCATGAAGCATGTCATGTTGTATGTTTTTCTCACACTATCTTTGCAAGATTCATTTGTGGGCTCCAGTACTTCATTCTTCTTTATGACCTAGCAGAATTTCATTGTATACCCATTTTGTTTATACCTTTACCCACTGGTGGGCACAGGGTTGGTTTTCCTCTTACCTGTCATGAATGACACTATAGAATTCAAACACAGGGTTCTATGTAGATATGCTTCCTTTTTGCTTACGCAGATACCTTTGAACCAAGTTCCTGGGCCAGGTAGGAACTGTGCTTGGTCATTTGAGGATCTTGTCAGATTGTTTTTTAGAATGGGCTATTTCACACGCCCACTAGCAATGCTCCCGTTTTTTCTATCTTCTTCCCACTGCTTATTTAAAAAAAAAAAAAATTATTTGGTACAGGATCTTGCTACACAGCTTAGAGTTGTAGTGATCCTACTGTCTCAGCCTCCTCAGCACTGGGATCACAGGCACGTACAACCTCATTCTTTTTCCATGGCAGGATTGGCCCAGGGCCCACACAGCATGCAGTACTGACAATAGAACCTGGGTTCTTATGCTTGCTAGGCAGACACTTTAACAGTCGAGTTATCAATCCCAGCTTTTCCCAGTGCTTGTCTGACTTGATTTTATTTTTCTGCTAGGTGTAAAAAGATCCTCACTGTGATTTACTTTGCATTTCACTCATTCCTAGTAATGTCAAGCATCCTTTCATTGCTTACTGGTTATTTGTAGATCTTAAATGCTTTAAAGTGTTCTACTACTGAGCTACATACCAGCTTGTGCATTCTGTTGTTCTTGTGACACTAGAGATTGAACCCAGGGCCTTTGGAATCAATTTCCAGTGATTTATTTTTTTGTTTTAAGGGCTAGGAAGATAGCTCAGTAGAATAAGCACCAGCATAGCAAGTACAGGGTCCGAGTTCAATCCCTGGTACTGGAAAAAAACGAACAAAAAAAATTCATAAACCTACTTTTTATTTTGAGACAGGGTTTTGCTAAATTACTGAGGCTATAGTCTCAAACTTGCAATCCTCCTGCTTCAGCTATCCAGCTATCCAGGTATGCCTGGATATATAGGCATACCTCACCATGTTATTTTGAATGCTTTTTTTTCAAAACTTCATTTTCAAATTGTTCATTTTAAGTATGCTACAGAAAGAATTGATTTTGGGGCCAGGGATATAGCTGAGCAGCATAGCACTTGTCTGGCAGACACAAATTCAGGAGTTTGATCCCCAGTACAAAAAAATAAAATGATTTTTTTTATATATTAATGTTGTTTTAATAACCTTGTTGAACTCATTAGCTTTAATAGGTCTTTTAGTGGACTTAATAGTTGTCAACTATGAAATCTAATTACTTCTTTTCTAGCTTGGATTACTTTTATTCCTTTCTTTTTCTGCCTCATTATCTTTGCTGGAACCTTAGGCACAATGCTGAAGTGCTAAGAGCAGGTGTGAATGCCTTATCCCTGATCTTAATGGAAGCACCCAAACTCCATCTATTTTATTTGGTACAGTGTTTTGCTACACAGCTCAGAGTTTCTATCTTCTTCCCAGTGCTTATTAAAAAAAATAAATAAATAAATTTATTTGGTACAGGATCTTGCTACAGAGTTGTAGTGATCCTGTTTCAGCCTCCCCAGCACTGGGATCACAGGCAAACGCAACCTCATCCTTTTTCCATGGCAGGATTGGCGTCAGCATTGGATTCTGTGGGTCTTGTGTGTCATGAAAAAATGTTGGATTTTGTCAAAATCTCTGTGCTGTGATACTTATTTTTTTGACTATAAGGTGTTGTACTAATTGATTTTCAGATACTAAACTACCTTCCCTGGATAAACTTCTGCTTAAGCTTCTTACATGAGTTTCTTATGACAACTTTGTTTTCAATCAGGGTAAATACTGGCCTAAGAGAGTAAGCTCGGCCTCCAGTGTGTGGTAGTTGTTGAAGATTTATTAGCCTTCTGCTGGCAGAGTCCAACAGCAAAGCTATTGGCTTTGGACTTTCTCTGTGCTGTTTGTCAATTGCTGATTCATTATTTTTACTTGTCTGAGTTCTAATCAGTCAGCTTCAACTAATTAAATTTTAAAAAACTTCATTATTAGGGCATGTTGACAATACAAATGGCAAGGTTCATTTTGGTAAATTAGCACATGCATTTAACATATTGAGGTCTTTATCCCACTGCCCTCTCTTTTTCCTCTCCTGTGCTCCTGATTCCTTTTGGTATCCAATAGCTAATCTTCTAATTTTTTGTCATCTCTTTGTTTGGTTTTTTCATGTAAGAGAAAACATGCAGACATAATTTGCAGAGTCTGGCTTATTTCACTTAACATGATGGTCTGCTGTTCCATCTTTAAAACAAAATAGGAATTGAGCCTTTTCAACAAGATTTCTTGGGGCTGGCAATATAGCTCAGTAGAATAAGCGCTTGCCCAGCAAGCACAAGGACCTGAGTTCAATCCCCGGTTCCAAACACACACACACACACACACACACACACACACACACACGATTTCTTCTCATCCCACCCCGCCCGTGACACACTTCCCCTGGAGTGCGTGCTATCCCAACCACATTTTCCCTCTCCTCCCCAGGGCGAGTGCTCCACCAAGTGCCACAGCCTCTTCGTGCTGGAGACAGTGTGTGTAGCCTGGTTCTCCTTCGAGTTCCTGCTGCGCTCACTGCAAGCCGAAAGTAAGTGCGCCTTCCTGCGGACACCGCTCAACATCATCGACATCCTGGCCATCCTGCCCTTCTACGTCTCGCTGCTCGTGGGCCTAGCCACGGGGCCCGCGGGAAGCAAGCTCCTAGAGCGCGCTGGGCTGGTGCTGCGCTTGCTGCGGGCATTGCGCGTGCTCTACGTCATGCGCCTGGCGCGCCATTCGCTGGGGCTGCGCTCCCTGGGCCTCACTGTGCGCCGCTGTGCACGTGAGTTCGGGCTGCTGCTGCTCTTCCTTTGCGTGGCCATGGCGCTTTTCGCGCCGCTCGTGCACCTGGCCGAGCGCGAGCTGGGCGCGCGCCGCGACTTCTCCAGCGTACCGGCCAGCTACTGGTGGGCTGTCATCTCCATGACCACTGTAGGATACGGCGACATGGTGCCACGCAGCCTGCCAGGCCAAGTGGTGGCGCTGAGCAGCATCCTGAGCGGCATCCTGCTCATGGCTTTCCCGGTCACCTCCATTTTTCACACCTTCTCACGCTCCTACTCAGAGCTCAAAGAGCAGCAGCAGCACGCCACCAGCCCTGAGCCAGCTCTCCCTGAGGACAGCACACGTGAGGACAGCACACGCTCAGCCACCACTGCCACAGAAGACAGCTCACCAGATCCCGAGGGGGCAAACTGTGCTGGGGATGTGTGGTCGCCCTGAAGGAGTTTGGGGACACCAGGGTCTCAAGGTGCAAGAGCCAGTTTTCTGACTTCAGAAAGCAGTAAGCCTGTGGTGTAGAGTAATTCCTCATCTTGGACCTTCATTCTGACACCAGCTCTTCAGATGACCCGGCCTCCTCTAAGGGGGCAAAGCTTAAGCTTTGCATGTAGGCATTTGAACAGAGAACTTGCCCTGCCCTCCCCACTGATCTGCGGACCTATAGTTCATTCCTTTGGAACACTGCATCTCCTCTACTGGACCATCTTGAGACTTGATACCTCCCCTCTCTCCAGGCCTGGCTGCAGGCTTAGACAGGGGAGAGGAATGGATAGGTCTCCTCCAGGTGGCGACTGCAGGCAGGGTGAGGGGAGAAATCCTCCCCGAAGTATAAGCCTTTCTCTTCTCTGTAGGGATGGGAAGAATGGAACTGTACAGATCATGTTGCTTTGTACTCCTTCATTTTAACCAGCTCTACCATCACATCTGATCTACTGAAAGCCTTAGAATGCACCACCCAGGAGGTCCCACCATGTCTGCAGGGCACTCTTCCAGGCCCAACGCTCAGTAGCTTCCATCAGGGCCCCAGCTATGGGGGAAAGCCCATGTCCAGCCCTTCTAACTGCAGACACTCTTGAGATTCTATTGCAATCCAATAAAAAATGTTGGCTTTTCCTGTGCAGCTCCAGGCTGAATTCCTCTGGAGCAGTGTCACCTGTGATCCCTGGGGTGCTGAATGCAGGGCTTGAGGGATCAGTTTTTCTGGTAAAGGTGAAGTCAGCAGATGCATATGGCTGGAGTAACCAGAATACATCTGACCTTGCCAGCATCCCTGATTCAAAGCCTAGTTGTCCTAGTTGTCCAGACTCAGTCCATAGTCCTGATGTGCACAGCGCTCAGTCTTAACCCAAGGCAGGGCTGGGCTTACCATGCTGCCCAAGTCCTGTAGATGGCATTGGTTTGGCCTCAGCTCCTCATCCTTGTCTTCCTCCTCACTGCTCCCAGCAATACCTTGGCATGCAGTTTCCTGGCTTCACTCATTTCATAAGTCATGTCTCAGAGCCAAGGGCCCAGGGATGCAAGTTACTTGGGGAAACAAGTAAAACGAGGTCTTTTGCCAGTGATCAAGCAGCACACTTTCTGGGCCAGGCGAGATGACCAGAAAACATGGGAGAATCCACTCCCCAACATCGCTGCTAGGGTACCCTACTTTCTTTACAAAAGCTCCTCAGGGTGGAAAAGATAGCCTTATTTCAATCTTGGGAGTAGCTCTCCAAGACGGCCCAGTCAGGTGTGGCACCCTGGCTGAAAATTTGCCCACCTAGCCAGTGAACCAGACTTAGGAACCAGTATGCTCAGCACCTGGTTCCTGCATTCCCTGCAAAGTCCTCTTCTCCTCTGTACTGGGCCACAGGCCAGGGTCACAGACAGTGGTAAAAAAGGATAGGAAAATTTCAGGGACATCATAAGTCCATCTGAGAGCCAGAGCTTCCTCCAGAGCTGAGCTGGAGTCAGCACCTAAGCAATCCTGTGCTCAGGCCTGCCTCCTCTCGACATGTGCCCTCCACAAAAGTGGGGGCTCCACATGTGGGAAGCCCTCAGCGACAGCCCTGAAGCTTGACAGCAGGCCACACATCAAATTACTAAAGCTACTGTCAGCCTCCTACATTACACATGAGTTCAGGGTGCCCTTCCACTGCTCATCTTCCAAAGATGAGATAATCTCTGCTGTGCAGGGGCCAGTGACCTGCACCATGAATACCCCTCGGATTAAACCAGATTGTCCCTTACAGGCTAGGTAAATGATGGGGAATGACCTGTAGGATCTATAATGAGTTTGGCCAACACCCAGGAGCACCCAAGACCAAGGAATCAAGAGTGCCAGAGGCCACCCTGGGTCAAAAGAAAAAAGGTTTGTCAGCTATCCTTGCTTAAACAGTGGGACGGGGACTGGCACATTTCTTGCTAAGCTAGCAGACAACCCAACCCCTAGGATCCTTCATCCTCTGAAGACAGGATACGACCCTCCCACACAGGAAAGGCTGGGGCCGGGGCAGGTCCGTATTCTGTCTGGTTGTAGGGGCCACAAATCCTCCAGATTCCCACCAGCCCACTCCCTCACACTTGTATTAAATCCCCAAAGGAAACAGCTGCTATGGGACTCTGGCAAGACATACAGTACAATAGCTGCTTCCTGAGTACATCTGTTCAAAGTGACTGAAGTCGTTCAGGACAGCAGTCACATGACTGAGCTAAAAAGTGGCTATTTTCACCACCTCTCCACTGGGAGCTACACTCTCGGTCTCTGCATGTAACACAGAGGATGGCTGCCTCTGACCACCAGACTGGCAGCACAGCATCAAAACCACTGTGGTGATCTTGAAGGCCCTGCTGGGACCATCCGAACAGAGAACAGAATGTGGCTTCTCTGTAACTCAGCTTCCTCAGAGCTACAGATAGGTGATCCTCCAGCTTGACATCCTTGGATGTACTAACACAGGATGTCACTAACACAGGACTTAGACTCACATGGAACTGGCTGTCATCCTTGAGGTGACTTGTATCCAGAAACTCCAGGACCTGCTGGCTTAACCATTAAGCACTCTCCTATGACCAGACCTGTGTCAGGTACCTAATACTTCAGTCGGCCTGGCCTTTCAACCCTGACCCATTTTAAGTCCCACTGTGCCAGGCTGGCTGAGTCTCTTCTCAGGGCGCAATGGATCTACAAGCAGTTTATTGTCCCAAAGCTGCCACCTGGAGTACATTCATTCTGCAGCCTGCAGATCAGTGACATTTTAATTTAGAGGCAATTAGTACTAGACACATCTTCCTTAGATTTAAAAAATGCAAATTTTCAAAGCATCTTTATAAGCCAAAGAGCTAAGTAAGAGCCTCACTCAAACACTCAAGAGTTCTAAGGGAAACTCAAAAGGCAGAAACAGTGCTGATGGTTTCCCTCCAACCACAGCAAGACACACAATAGCTGTAACAGAGCTTTGGTGCTAAATGCAAACAGCAGAGACCTTTGCACCAGAAGCAGGCCCTTTGCCCAGCAAAAGGAAAGGTGCCACCTGTAGAAGCCACGCAGAAGCATCTAGAACTCTAGACCCAGAAAAGGCCAGGTCAGCATAGGGCTGCTGAGGATGGCATGACCTCAGGTTAAACTGAAAAGGGCAAAATACAGTGACATCAGGCCAGCAGTGCCTACCTCCAAGCACAGCAGACTCATATTTTGGCAAGAAAGGTGGGCAGAGTGTGAGGATGGGCTGCCCGCAGCTGGGATCCCCACCTGCTGTCCCTGGAGCTGAAGGCCTTCCTCCTCCAGGCTTACCCAGGGAGGCTACAGCTCCACTATATGAGTGCAAGCCTGTTTCAGAGTCAGGTCAGTGTTTTCCAAGAGGACACAGGGCACTCACTTTGTCCACCACCTTAAGAATGCTCAAGGGCCAGCCCAGGGTGTGAGCTCCTTTCTCACCTATGCTGGTGAGCACGAATGCTGACCTGTGCCCACCTGCCCTGGGTATTCCACCCAGAGACTGACTGAGAACTCGCACCCACATGGCCATTCTCCTGCATGGACCATAGGACCCCTTCCCCAGCACAGGGAGCTCAGGCGCTGGCCAGCGCCCCCATGCTGGCAGTCATGTGTCCTTATACTCCT
Organism: Capromys pilorides; assembly: GCA_004027915.1. NCBI lineage: Eukaryota > Metazoa > Chordata > Mammalia > Rodentia > Capromyidae > Capromys > Capromys pilorides. Next base: position 9,624 of record PVKN010006784.1, read on the forward strand.
TGAACACCTCAGAGGGCCTTGGCACTGGAGGGGTGTGCTGTGTGGGGCACCAGCTTCTGGGGATGGTGGGCGAAGGCGTAGGCCTGCCCCAGGATAGCCAGGTCCACCAGCACCTGCAGCAGGCCACAGACCGAGAACTGCAGGGGTGCACCATTGAGCAGGAAGTAGGCTGTCTTGAAGGTGTCACCACTTGTCCACATGAGTACCATCTTGAGGCTGCAGAAACAGAAGAAGATGGTCATCTGTAAATCAGGACAGGACACAAGAGGAGGTCAGCAGTAACCCAGGGGGACAAGGAGACATAAGGTCAGCAGTGTGACCCAGGAGCACAGGGAACATACTGTGGCTGTTGAGAGACTAAAGTTGGGTGTGACAGGGCTGGGGAGATAGCTCAGGGGCACAAGTGCCTGCCTGGCAAGTGCAAGGTCCTGAGTTCAATCCCCAGTTCTGCAAAAATAGACAGATAGACAGATAAAATTGGGTGTCGCTTGTGCTGAGTTTATGCCTGCTCTGCTACAAAGCTGGACAACTAGCAGAGAATGAGATGGCCCAATGGCAAAAACAGCTGCCCATATATGTTAAATACCTGCCAGAGGCAAGTACAAAGCACCAAGATCTCTTGGTGGCAGACACCTACAATTACAGCCCTCTGGGAGTCTGAAGCAGAAAGATTACAAATTCTAACTCAGCTGGAATAATTTAGCAACTGAGCAAGATGTCATTTCAAAAAAGTAGTAGCTGGGATGTGTAAAAAGGGCCAATCCCCAATATTGCAAATGAAACACCAAGAGGGGGCCTGGTGACCCTGTTGGCACAGACGTTAGGTAATTCTCCAGTTATTACATCACGCAGTGAACAGGTGGGGGATCCAATGGTTTAACTCCAAAGCCTGGAAGGGACAGGGTCCAGAGTAACAGGAAGTGCAGCTGCAGCTCTGACCCTAGAGCTGGGAGTGAGATAAGTTGGCATGCCAGAGACAACTGTCCCTGTCCCAAGCAATCATTCTGGGCCCCTTGCTATGGGTGACCCCACAGCCCTGAACACACAGGCCACTGTCTCCCACAGCAAAGGAGACATGAGGTCACTGCCGGCACAGGATGCTACCCATATCCTGGGGATACGGTACCCTATTTTTATATATAAAAATATCCAAAATATCCCTGAGGATATTTTTAGCTGCCCAGATGCTCAGTGTGCCTTTGCACTTCAGGCAGGACATCTCATGAGTGATCACACTACTATCCCCTGCGACAGGAATGTAACCACTGTTGCTGAGGCTCTGCCTCCGGGCAGTGGAAGAGGGGTGGCAGGTGAGGGGCTGGGATCCATCCTACACAGCTTATTCTCTCTACAGGCACTATACAGACAGACACTCGTGTACTGCACAGACTCAGAGCATTCAGTTCTGCCTGCTGGAATTTTCAGTGTTACTTCCCCTGAAATGATAAATTACCATTCTTCCCCACACTGAGTTTCTGTAATCCTTCAGACTCATCAGCATCCGCAAAGGGCAAGTCCTAGAAGTTCTACCCAGTGTGTTCCTAAGTCACCCTGAGCCTAGCCCTGGCCAATTAGTTGTGAGCCACCTTCCTTCAAGTCCCTCTATCCCTAGATAGAAGAAATTGTGGTTCTCATCAGGGAGACACCTACAGCGCAGGAAGCGCACCCTTGCAGTGGAGAATCTAGGAGATGGAACCAGCACAGGTAGGAGGGGACAGTCATTTGGGGTTCAGGTTTTTCAACTTCTAGCTTACTCTCGGCACTGATGGCCTGGGAGAAGTTATAGTCCTCTATTCAGTCCCCAACTGTGGCCGCTGCCCTCTTCAGCACTCTTTGGCCTGACACCCCTACCCCCATTTTAATCTGGGATCTCATTATCTCTCCCTTGGCTCTAGTACTCTTCCTCCAAACTGGAATGTTAGGTCACTGTTCCTAAAATACCCCTCACCTCAGCCTTGCCCTGAGAAGCCATCAGGAATGCTTCTCTTCATGCCAGGAAGATGAGAGCCAGCTCCTGCACCTGCTCAGCCTGCCTTTCAGCCATGGCCCACACAGGCATGCCAACCCATCTCACCCTCAGCCATAAGGGGCATGACAAGCTCATCCACCACAAAGTAGACTTCTAAATGCAGTCTGTGACCCTGGGTTAAACAAACCTCTCCTAGCGAGACACTAACAGCACAAGCAAAAGAAAACCAGACACAATGTACTCATCAAAGTTAAAATCTTGTGCTTTATAAAGCACTCCAGCAACAAAAAGATAATCACAAAATGGGACAAAATATTTATAAATCATATATTTGAAACATTTTAAAATGCAAGATATAGAGCCAGCCAGATAGCTCAGCGGATTACAGTGCCAGCTGAAGGCAGCCACAGCAATCTGTGTGCTGTGCAGGCCCAGCCCCTGGGGCACGCTAAGACAGTGAGTAAGACTGGGCTTGGTGGTGTGCGCCTGTAAACCCAGCATTTGGGAGGCTGAAAGCAGGAGGACCGCTACAAGTATGACCTGTACAGTGGGACCCTGTACCCTATACTGAAAAAAAATCCAAGATATATGTACATGGTTCAAGATATATTTTTGAAAAACTCTTAGAACACAGTAATTTTTAAAAGCCCATAAATAACCAATTTAAAAATGGACAGATAGGGGGCCAGCAAGATAGTTCAGCAATATAAACCGCCTACTTAGGAAAGCTTAGGCAAGTGCAGGGACTGAGGTTCGATCCCCGGCACCACATGCTGTGCCAGCCCCACGGCAGGCTGAGCCGGCCGTTAAAATAAATAAATAAATAAAATAAAATGTCTGAAAAATTATTAAAAAAAAAAAAAAAATGGACAGAGAGGGCCAGTGAGATAGCTCAGCAGACTAAAGCACCTGCTTAGGCAAGTATAGGAACTGCAATTCCATCCCCGGCACCACAGACAGTGCCAGTCCTGCCCCCAGGGCAGGCTGAGCAGGCCACAGATTCATAAAAGCCTTTCTGAATGGTGTTGAACCAAGCAAACGTTCATCAACTAAACAATGAATAACCATAACCTGCATATTGATATGAAGCATCATTCAGCCATAAAAAGAATAAAGTACTGACACACTTACAATGTGGGTGGACCTTGAAAATACACCATTGTGGGAAAAGCTAGATGCTGAGGCCACACACTGGAGGGTTCCATCTACATGAAATGTTCAGAAAAGAAACAGGAGAGATAAAGTGGGGTGGGCTAGAGGTGATGGTGGTGGCAGACGCAGGAGACTGGGGCAAAGAAGAATGACTGCAAATGAGAATGGGTTTCAAACTTCTAGGGTGATAAAAATGCTTTAAGATTAGACTGACAGACGCACAAACTGTGTGTACACCACGGTCATTAAACGGTATACTTCTGGAAATTTATGGCACATAATATCTCAATAGATATTAAAAAATTATATATTTTTAATGTGCCAGGGCTTTTGTTGAACTCTATTTCAGTCTTCCTGGTCCAGTAGACAAGCCAACTAGCCTGTGTGTTCCAGAGCATGCTCAGTCACACATGTGGTACACAGCACCTTCCACTCACAGATCTGTCTGCCTCTTGTAAGAGTGAAAAAGAGATGCTCTGCTTCCAAAAGGGCTGTGAAACCAAGGGGCCTAAGCAGGACAGGTGAGGTGCAGACCAGCTCCTGGATGCAACATGCAAGAGCATGAGGGCCAAAATCGCAAATGACCACAGTGGCTGGAATGGTCCTGATAAAACGCACAGACGTAACGTAAAGTCTGGTCACTACCACCACGAGGGTAGCCTAAGCCCCAACTTCCTCTTCCATGCATTGGACACACCTACCCGCTTTCCATCACCCACCCTGTCCTCCTATATCCTCTACATTACTCACAACTCATACCCAACACTAGGTATCTGCCTCCATCAATGTACAGCGTAATTCCATGTCTTCCCTGGCACATTCCTTCCTTGTTCCTCAATAATAAGTGCCAATCTGGAGGCTACTGAATGATTGGCCCCCTCCTACCTTTTGCACCCACCCTTGCACTCCAATTACTTATGAGAGAACAGTCTGCAAATCTATTAAAACCTTTCATTCTTCATAAGAAGAATGAAAACATCCCTAAAGAATTTGTCTTTTAGGGTTTGCTACAATTATTCATAAAGTTATTTCAAGAGCTTCATTATTTCTTATCCCTTGTTTCAAAGTCACAACTACTATTTTTTAAAAGAAGTATTATTCACAAGTATTCCTGGCAGTTATTCCAAGGTAGAAAAAGTGTATATGCACATGTGGCAAGGGTATGTGTTAAAGAAGCATGGGTGAATATGCATACCCATCTGTGCATGTACCTGTAGTATGTGGGGACACATGTGTGCATGTATATGTGTATAGCCATCTATATAGGTATACATCTAGATGTAAGCCTAGTATCACAATGTATATGTATGCATAGCCATTTGTACATGTGTATACAATGTGTGCCTAGGGGGTATATTCATGACTATGAATGTGTGTAGGGAGGCACATGTATGGGCATTTGCACATGTATCTCTATGGATCTAAGTACACACCTGTTTGGCACAAAGGTGTGTGTAGGCATGGATGTACACTCATTTATGTAAGTGTGCCTAAGTGGGGAGCACATATGTATGCATGAGTATGTGCACATAGAAGGCACATGAATGTGCATGTATCTATATGTGTGGAGGTCTAGATGTACACTGCACGTCCACACGTGTGTGCAGATGTATGTATGCACGTATCTGTGCACATATTTCCATTAAGGTAGGATTTTTCAGGATGGAACTATGTTACCAGGCTACTCAAATTAGGCAACTCCAGAATTCCTAAATCTCTAGTTTTAAGCATCCCCCCACCTCGGGACTGGGGTTCAAACTTACAGCCTTGCACGTGCCAGGCAGGCACTTGTGCCACAGAGCTATCTCCCCAGCTCCCTGGTTTTAAGCATTCTAATGACTTTCTGTTTAAGGTGCAGCTGAAGCTGAGGTCCTGACAGACTCCAATACACCAAACCTCCCCAGCCAGGGGCAAAGGTGCTAGTGGGTTCTTGGAGAAAAAGAGATAAAAATCTTTTTACTATCATATTACCCCTTGTTACCAAACTCCTGATTTTTATACATCTAAAAGGCTTATATCTTCATTCATATTTTAGATATATCATTTTAAATCCAACACTGGAAGTAACGATACTCTGTGAAACTCATTTTTAGACACCATGGACCACAATGGCTTCAAGAGTCACAAAAATGCAACAGATCCATGGGTACCACAATGCTCCAGCTGGAGAAAACTAGTGACCTGAGAAATTCCAGCCACATTTTCCAACGGGCCAACCAAGTGTCTGGTAGGTACATAGACAGCACATGCCCGAGCTTGAGTGGAACATGGAATGGGGCAGGGGCAGCATATGAACCCAAAAGGGACAGATGTATGGACTCCACTCACAGCCTACAAGGAGACAAACCAGCAAGAAAGGCCTTCTGAGAACCACAGAATGACCTCAGCTTGAGCATCAGCCCTGCAGCAGTAGGAACAGGCAAGTACCCAAAGCAGCCCAGTACCTGCCGCGAAAGAAGCCACCTTACCAGGCAGCTCCAGGTCTCTGCACTCCAATCCCTGTCTAGCTCTGTGGTGCCTTCTCCACTGTGCCACATCCCTCAGCTGGAAACCAAAGCTAAAAGCTCCCTATCATCCAAAGCTGGGCTTAAGAAACACATTTCAGATCTAGAAGAAAACCTGCCAGGCTTTCAGAACTCACCCATCAGTGATGCTAAAACCCAGGCAAGAACTGAGGTGGAAGCAGCACCTGAGCAGGAGCAGCTGTGGTCTTAAGTGTTCCAATATCAGGCAGAGAAGACCCCTTGCATGTCTGAACTCCCAGATCTATATCCAGAAGCCAACCTGGGCCTTGCCCCATTTGTGTCCCTCCAACAGTCACACTGAAACTGGACCCTTTGGCCACAATATTAAGAGCTGTGCCTTCCCTCCCATCAGGTCTCTGTACTGCTCATGTGCACAGGAAGGACTGTCATAATACTTTAGCCTGAGCTCATGTCCTGAGAAAAGCCTGTCCCCCTCTGCCTCCACATACTCACATTCTCTACTGGATAAGGGCAAACCATGTGGCCTCCATAGTATGTATGCTTTCCTGAGTTAGAATGCTAGCCCACGGGAAGGGCCAGTGGGCAAAGTATATACCCCAACCCGCATGTTCCCAGTGAGGGAGATCATTCTGAGAGATCCTCATTAGCAGGGGAGGGACAGGAGTTCAACGACTGAATTGGACTTCACACCCTGTGTAGTTGCCACTTCCATATGTGATGTGAGCATAAGGCCAAGTATACTAGACCTTCTACAGAATCTCCCAGCAGGAATCGGGCACCTAGGGAACTCCATACAAATTCACAGGGATGGGGTCCTCAGTGAGAACTAGGGTACTGAATTAACCACTGGGCTACTTCCTCCTCTTCAACAGCTGGTCTGTTTTTGGCAAAACTGTTCTCCTTCAGTGTCTCCAATGAACCTCTCTTGGTGATGCATCAGATATTGCAGCTTGTTCCTGCACGGCACAGGCAGTGCTACCTCAGCCTGGTCCTGACTGTACTTGTGCCCACCTCCATCCCACATGTTAGCAGCTGGGAGACCAAGCTGGTCCCACTGGGGTAGCACAGAGGCAATGGCACTCATGGGAGGGGTGCCATGGGAGTGGGGAGCCTGCTCTGTCCACTGTCTTGTGGGCACCTGCCACATCCGGCCACCCTGGCATTTTGTTCCTCAAAGTCTCAATCACAATGTGCCTACAGGCGCCCCTCACAGGTCATCATCACCTCAGCAGAGAGCTCTCCCACCCCACCCCACATGAATGCATCCACCCAGCAAGAGGCCGAAGGACTGGTATGTCCACCAGTATCTATAGGTACTCGGACAGTGTCATAGTACTGTGGAAGCCTCCACGGCAGCAGGCTTACCTCATGCCCTCTGTTGAGTGGTGGCAGTAGTTGCGGTACAGCTGCGGCACACCCAGCATGGCCTCAGTCAGCACAGCCAGAAAGCCCAGCGTCTCCACAAACACAGTTGAGTCGATGGACAGGTAGGTGATATAGCCTGCCACACCGGTGAAGGCCAGGACACACTGCACATAGTCAGCGAAGCTACTCCAGTGCCAGAAGTGATGCAGATCAAAGTCTAGGGAGAGAGGAAGAGTCACCTAAGCTAGGTTAGCAGGCTGAGAAGAAACAGATAAGGATGAGGAATGGGCAGGTCACATCAGTGCAGGCAGAGAGGGAAACCAGGATCCAAGACATCTTGCAGAAGGCCCACTGTGTTGAAGACTTGATTACTATCAGACGGACCTTGGGAATTAACTGGAGGGCTCTAACTTTACGAAGTAGAATAACCCTTTGATGAGTTAGTTCACTAGCTGAATGGGCTTACTGGGAGGTGGGACCTAACTGGTGATGCAGGTCACTGGTGGAAAGTGTCTTTGAGAAGAGCGTACTTTTGCCCCCTGCTCCTTGCTGGCCTTTTCCCTCACTCCATTTCCTAGCTGCCAAGAAGTGAACAACTTTCCTTCACTGTGCCCCATGTTATGGTTCTGCATTATAGCCTGGAGACCATGGACTGAAACCTTTTAAAACATGAAACAAAATAAATCTTTTCCTCCTGTATGTTATCTGTTACTTTGTCACAGCAAAATAAAGCTAACACAGCAAGAAAGACAAGTCCCAAAAAAACAGGTCAAGGTCAGTGTGAGAGGGTCAAGGTCAACATAAGGAGAAGAAACTTGGCACGGAAACAGATATGTTATGTGACAAGTCAAGGTCAAGGTAAAAAGGTCAAGGTCAATGGAAGGAATCTAAGGTTAGGGTGAGTAGAGATAAGAGGTTATTGGTGGTGCAAGATGTGAAGTTATGGTTAAGATGAGGCACTATGAGCAGGCCAAGGTACTATGAGAGGTGAGCTGTACATGCTGCAGGTCAAAACACTTCTTTCTTATGAAGCCTCACACATTTATCAACATAAAAGGTGCCAACTCTTTTAACTTTATTTTAAGCATCCGAGGTAGGTCTGTACTGCATTCCCATGGAGTACAATTTCTGGGACAGAACTGTAGCTCTGCCTTCTGTGCACCCGCCTCATGAGGACCCAATAGATACCCATTATCGAGCACTCAGTCACCAGAATAGTATCATTTGCTTCATGGTGTGTTCTGTGGAAACCACATTCATAAGCACTCACACAATTAAAGGACATTTTGAATTAAAGGACATTTTGACAGATGAACACACAGCATTTTGTGCAAATCACACACCAGTCAACCTGAAAATCAACTACATACTCCATTTTCCAGGAGACTACAAAGAAACTGCTACATCCTGAAGTCACCCAGTTCTCAGTGCAGACCAAGCCCAGGTGGAACTCCAGTCAGGACCTGCTTTCCTGAAGCTGGAGTTCCCATCCCCTCTGAGCCTCAGGCACACTACCAAGGTAATGACGGAAGTCTGAGACAGCTCAAGCCAACAACGGGGCCGAAGTCCTGCAAGGAGAACTGAAAACAGGTATATGCCATCTGCACACAGTCCTCAAAGTCTGTATCCTATGCGGGGACGCAGTCAGCCTTCATGCAGAGTCTCCAGCACATCCAGGACTCACAGAACCATGATGAGCTCCAATATGTGTTTACGGGCCTATCAGCAGCACATGCTGTGCTCGTGGCCAGGGACCCCCAGGTCAGGGATCACAAGGACCTGGCTAATAGATGCCTCCTGAAAAGTCAGTTGTCCAGCAGACAGAAAGTAAGGCTGGAAGGGCTGATAAAGGTTGGACCCAGGGTCCTCCAGTTACTACCTGCTGATGGAAAAGCCAACAGAAGCTCTGAATGAATGAACATTTAAGTTTTAACAACCTACAAAATGTCACTTAAACTTTTGATAGTTGGATACCTTTTGAATTTGGATGACTTGCAACAATAAAGACCACTAATTTAAAAGTTGAGCAAAGGGTTTGGACAGTTCTTTAAGTAAGAGAAGCACATGAAACGATGCCCAGCGAGAGCAGTCTCAAGAAAAGCAAAAACTGTCCACACCCACAGGAGAAGTTCAGGGAGCTGCTCTAAAACTCCTGTGAAGGAGAGCAACCACGGAGCGTGACACAGACCCAAATAAAGTCACAGGCAACTTTAAAACAAATTTTCAGCTGGTACTTCTCAGGTCCCCACCTTATTGACTTTGAAGCTTCTCCCTCAAAGAAGGATACTAACCCTAAGCAGAGGTTTCAGGTGCCAGATCCCAGAAATTAGCAACACAGGCACATGCAAGAAATACATGCCAACATGGGACGCAGGAAATCACTAACTCCCTCCCAGCATTCCCAATTCCCTGATCCTATAAACATACCCCTCAATGTTCTAAAAGAGCATTTGCTCTTCACCTAAGGGGGTGGAGGTGGGGGGCATCCTGTTATAGCTAAAGTATAGTTCCACAGAGGTTATCTTAAAAAGATAAACACAGAACCAACTCATAATCTCAGTGTAATTACTCATTCACTCTCAAATCATGACCATTACTGTTCAAATAAAAAGAAGGCAGCCTGTATCTCAGCACTTGGGAGGCTGAGGCAGGAAGATCAGTGTGAGTTTGAGACCAACCTGGACTACAAAGGTGAGCTCAAGGTCAGCCTCAACTGCATAGTGAGACCCTGTCTCAAAAAGACAAAAAAAAAAAAAGATAAGAAGGTAGTTGGTTACAGCTCCAAAGTACATCCCTGAGCAGTCATGGGGGCACCTTTGGTATCTATGTGCTTGGGGCAGGGTATGCCAGTGTCAGGGAAGATCAGCTACAGAACTGGAGATGGAGACCTGCAGGTAGAAGTCCAGCATCCTAAATTTGTTTCCCATAACTGCTATTCTGCAGTATTTCCTAGATGCCAGGAGTCCAGGAGACCTCTGTCACTGCATAAGGGTTTTTATGGATCCAAGAAGGCTAGGGGAGGAGGCTGGGTCCAGCCACCACACAAGCCACAGCTTTGTGGTCCAGTGTATGTAACAGTGTGGCCAGAACAGCAACTAGCAGTCATTTCTGATTACCTCAGGACCTGTGCCTCTTGGTACTACATTCAATCCCAAGGAGAACAATGACAGAGACTCTGGGCCCACTAACCATCAGGAGCAGGGTATTATGACCTTCACAGGACACTCCCTGGCAGCTCATCCTTTGGGCAATGAAGAAGGTGTAGGAGAGCGACTCCACCTGTGACAGCAGACTCAGCTCCAACTTTTGCAAATTACAGTGAATTCCTGAGTCCTGCAGCAGCACTCCAGCACCCTCATGTGGCTTGTCTGTGCCAGTTCAGACGGTTCTTCCTGCTTCCTTCCTAAATTAACAAGCACTCTCCTCAGCCTCATGCTGGTGGTAGCTCTAAGATAACTAGGACAGCTAACAGCTGCTGGAAAAAGCAGAGCGAGCCCCTAGGGCCAACACAGAAATGGGATGGAGGTCTCTACTTCAGTACTCTGCCAGGGCACAGCCTCTCCTTCCTCATCTTGAGAAGGCACAACCACCCTTAGAAGACCTGCTTGTGTGGAAGCCCTGCCTCAGGTCAGAAGAGCCTTGGGGGTCTATCAGAGCCTGTGTGGTCTCCAAGCTCCGACCCTGCAAGTGCCAGGAATTGAGGTGAGAAAACTGCTGGCAATGACCAAAAAAAGGTGACTCAAATCAAGAGAGAATGATCTGATAACAGTGTGGCAACAACATAAGAAAATGCCCCACAGTTCCTCTAGCAAGTTAGGGTCACTTCCAAGGACAGCATGTTTCTACTGCAGACCCGCAGCACTATCTCTTCCATAGCTGGCATGGTGACCCACATCCTTGGTCGCATAGACACAACCATCCTTGGATGCTGAGGAGTCAAGGTATTGGAAGCCCAGCTCATCACTGGGGACCTTTATCTTAATACATGAACCTGAGGGTGCACTGAGGAGGAATTTATGACGGAGCTGGAATAAAATCTTAACTACTGGGCCCATTCACAAGGGCCACAGACTGCTCTGTGGAGCAGCTCCTCCTACCTACTGGAGAGTGAGCCGTAACACCTAACTCCTAGGAGCAGCCCAGATCCACTCTGTGATGACAGTGACAATCCCAGGGGAGAGGGGTGCTAGGCCATTAACAGACATGCACTGCATGGTCCCAGAGACACATGGCTCCCCAACAGGTCTCCCATTCTGGGCAGAGCAACAGTGGACAAGGACTCGTGTCCTCTTTTTGTATTTTTAAACCAACCAGGAAGACACAGGGCATGTAATACTTCTAGGCCTCTCACGTAGACAGCTAGGACCCAGTGCAAGGAGAGTGTGGCTCTCTCTGCAAAGCACAGATCCCAGCAGCATCGAAAGATGGCTCTAGGGCTGGTGAGATGACTGAGCAGTCTAAAGCGCCTGCCTAGGAAAGTTAAGGCAAGCAAAGGACCACGGCTCTATCCCCGGCACCACATGCTGCGCCAGCCCCACCCCCAGGTCAGGCTGAGCCGGCCATAACACAAATAAAAAAAAAAAGTGAGGTTTAAAAAAATTAAATTAAAAAAAAAAAAAAAAAAGATGGCTCTAGTCAGGATAGAACTGAGCCAGAGCAAAGCCAGCTTCCCACACAAACACGTTGCCAGCCCCAAGTCCAAACAACAGTAGGAAGGTTTTCAATGAACAGGAACAACATAACATTCCACGCCTCCAGCCCCAAGAACTCTTTCAGGGTGCTTTACAAGAGCAGGACCTGGGGTCCAGGCAGATATGGCACCAAGCATCTGAGTGACACTCATATGGGTGACTTTGAAGACTTCATACAAAGAAGAAGAGATCTTCTGCCAACGGTATCTAGGACAATGACATACTAAAATGACATTTATATAAAAAGCATAAATGTTAACTTTGCCCACTTTTACTTTATTCTTCTTTTGAGATGGGTCTTGCCAAGTTGCTCTAGCTGGTCTTGAATCTGCAATCCTAAGCAGTTGAAATTATACAGGCATGTACTACCACACCCAGTTTTTAAATGAGCTGCTAGAAACTTAAAATTCCACATAGTGATGCATGACTGTAATCTCAACACTCTGGGAGACTGAAGGAAGAGGATCACTAGTTCAAGCCCAAACTAGATAATTTAGTAAGACCTGTTTCAAAAAGAAATCAAGCAGTCACAGGGGCCCGGGGTTCGATCCCTGGGCCTGCTGTGCAGGCCCTGCCCCCAGGGCGTGCTGAGACGGCAATTGAAACTGGGCATGGCAGTGCACACCTATAACGGCATCTCTTGGGAAGCTGTAAACAGGCAGATCACTACAAGCCCAATCTAATAGTGAGATTCTGAATACCCTGTAGACATTTCCCTAAAATTAAAATAAATAAATAAATAAATTCATACTGGACACAAACTCATCTTCTTCCTCCTCTTCCTTTTCCTCCCTGTACTTACAAAAAAAAAAAAAAAAAAAAATCAAAACCAAAAAGAATGCCAGGCTCAGTGTGAAGACCCTGAGTTCAATCTCCAATAAAGTAAAAAACAAAAACTTTGTATGTGGCTGACATGCTGGCTGTGTCTACTTCCACAGGGGTCACAGAGCCCAAGTTCTGCACAGGCCAGTGCCAACTTTTCCTTTATCCTGAAGGTCAGGGACATCCACAGACTTAAAGCTAAACAGTATGACCTACTACAAAGGAAGCATAAGTGCCCCTCCTGGCATTGAAGAAGGCCCAGGATCATGACTCTGACTCCTAATTTCTATCTTGCACACCGTAAGTATGGGGCACAGGCTCAGCTGGGCCAAAGAAGGCCCAAAGACTCCAGACATGACATGCTAAGTGATGAAGTCCTACCCCAGAAGGAACTGAGCAGCAGAGCCAGGTGCAAGCACACCCATATTCAATACAGCAATGCTGGTTTCCCACAGGGATCCTATGGAAATGTGGATCAACTACCACTCCGCAAGGACAAATAAGCAATCTCTGAGGGCATGTCCAAGTCCAGATCTGATGCTGTATCATGGCACTAACCCTCATAATGACCACTAAGGCTCCATGTTATTGTGGTAGGCACTGCAAGAGCCAGGGAAACAGCACAGGAAAGACTGTGACAGGTCATCAGCATGTGTTGGCACCTCAGCCTGTCTAGGAGCTCTCCCCCTTTATCCTTACTAACATTCAGTCTGTGAACTCTGGTTCTATGTAACACCTTATTGACAGGTAAGCAAGGTAGAGGCTGCAGTGTTTATGGCCTGTCCTCAACATTGATGCCTGCAGAACAAGTATTCTGTCACTGTGGTGGAGGGCAGAAGCTCTGATCCAAATAGTCCTGCAGCAAGCTCATTACATGAACACACCATTTAATAAGCCCCAGCATGGCCCTAGCCTAGGGCTTCCTTTGATAAAGGTTCTTCCCAAGTTAAGAAGGCACCTTTAAGGGCCAGGGATATAGCTCAGTGGCATAAGTGCCTGCCTGGCAAGCACAAGGTCCCGAGTTTGATCCCTGGTACCCTTAAAAACAATTAAAAAATTTTTAAAAACCCTTTATTTTAGAAGAGCTTTAGGGCCAGCCAAATAGCTCAGCAGATTAAAGCACCTGCAAGCAGGTACAAGGTCTAGGGGTTCGATCCTTGGGCCTGTAGTGCTGGTCCCGCCCCTGGGTATGCTGAGATGGCAATTGATACTGGACGTGGTAGCCTGCACCTGTAATCCTAGCTCTTGGGAGGCTGTGAACAAGCGGATCACCATGAGTCTGATCTAGTAGTGAGACCCTAAACAAGTAGACCCTTCTCTAAGATACATAAAAAAGAAGAGTTTTAAGGTTATCTATCACTATTGCAGAACTTAAAGATAGCGCAACTCATCCCTGTGCCCAACTACCTGAGAATGCTCAAGTTTGCTGAGTTATTCCTCAGCTCCTGACAGATGAAAAACACAACTAACTGGACCTGGTGGCACATGTCAGTAATCTCAGGACTTCAGGAGGCCTAGGAAGGAAGAAGGCAAGTTTGAGCCCAGCCTGAGCAACTTAGTGACTCAGCAAGACCCTGTCTCAAAACAGAAGTGAGCTGGAATGTAGGTCAGTCCTAAGACCCTAGGTTCAATCTCTAGTATGTGTCACAAAAGAAAAAGGCAAACAAGGAAAAGGAGGAGGGGGAAAGGAAAAGAAGCAGAAATAGTACAAGAACATAGAGCATGTTGGTGGCCTGACACATGTTTCCTAAATGCAGCTCCTAGCATTTCATATTAATGACAATGGTCTGATGGGTACTTCCAGAACAGTGGCACAAAGGTCTCCATAAACATCCATAATTGGTGAATGTTAAAAAACCAACTACTTAGCCAGGCATGGTGGTGCACGCCTGTAATCCCAGCACTTGGGAGGCTGAGGCAGGAGGATCAGTGGGTGCTCAAGACCAGTCTGGACTACAAAAGTGAGCTCAAGGCCAGGTTGAACTGCATAGTGAGACCCTGTCTCAAAAAGATAAAAAAAAAAAAAAGCAACTACTTAGCATGTGGAGAAACAGTTATCCCAGAAAATATTCTAAATAGTGACAAAATAGCAGTCTATATCCCTTGAGCCAAAATCTGTTACCACTTTCACCACGTGACAAAGGTACAATTCTATGTAGAGCAGTCACCAGTAGAGGGCAGCAGCTGCCAGTTTCCCCTCAACCTTCTTGGCCCACCTTGTTCCAGCTCCCTTCCCATCACTCACAGGGCAGAACTCCACCCCAGGCAGGAGACTCAGTGGTGGTCATCACCCCAGCCTCAGATACTTCACAAGGGCAGGCCGAGAGACCAAAGGCCAGCATCCCAGCCTGTTTGATGGTGGCAGGTTATTCCAAAAAGATCATTGATGCCCTGATCACCAGCTCTAGGGTACGATTTTAAGATTCTGCTCTGGGGGGTGGGGAAGAAGAATGGTGGCAGGTTATTCCAAAAAGATCACTGATGCCCTGATCACCAGTTCTAGGGTATGATTTTAAGATTCTGCTCTGGGGGGTGGGGAAGAAGAACAGAGTTTCCCAGCTCTCCCCTAGAACAAAGCACAGGGTCAAAGGGTACTGACAGAAATAATGAAGACCTTGGCGATAAATGAGGAACTGAGCAGCTAAGCTCATTAGACAGCTTAGTTCATTAGACAGAACCAGGAAGAAGATAGCTAAGAAGACCCTCCCAGGGGGAGACAAGCCTCCGTGATCATCCTGCCCCATCATAGAGCACTGTCTGCCTAAGGCATTACAAAACCAAGAAAGCAATCACTGCAGTTAATTCAGGCCAAAGCTGCGTATACTGTCACTGGAGACCATCCAGGAGTTTAACCAGGGGCCAAAGACAGTCAATACCAGCCAGAGCCACCACTGGCTTACAAGAGGATGGGCTCAGAGAATACCTCCAACCAGCCAAATCAGGGCATCAAATCTCATCCTGGTGGGAGCTCTAGGTTCAAAACTGCTACATTTACCTAAAATCTCCAGTGTGCAACAAAAAAGGGAGATACACAAAGAAACAAGAAAATGTAGTCCATAGACGGGAGAAAGCAACAACAAAAAGGACTTTAAAACAACCACTATAAATATATGCAAAGGACTACAGCAACTATAGTACAAAGAATTAAAAGACAAGATGACGGCATTCCATCAAATAGCACACATCAGTAAAGGGACAGAAATGGTGAAGAGAACCAAGTGGAAATCCTAGAGATGCAAAGTACAGCTGAGACAAGATCCACTGCTAAGGCTCAACAACAGAGCTGAGCAGATGCAGTTAGCTTACAGAGGTCAGTAAGAGCATGCAACTTAAAAAATAAAGATAAAACAGAAGAAAGGGGAAAACTCTCTGTGAATGTGAGACAATATTCAGTGCACCCACACATGAACAATGAGTGTGGAAAAGGAGACAGGAGCAGGAGAGATACGTGGTGACTGAACACTTTCAAGGAGACAATTTTAATCTAATACTCAATAACAGAGATCCACACCCTGACACTTTCAAGTCTAAATGCTGAATTTCAAATAAAAGGACTAAACTCTAGAAAGCAACAAGGAAAAATTGATTTTTCACTTACAAGAAACCCCAATAAGATTAACGGTTGACTTCTCATCAGAAACAATGGAGTCCAGAGGCAGTGGGATAACAGTCAAAGGGCTGAAAAGAAAAAGCACTGTTAACCAAGTTTCTTACAGCAAAACCTTTCTTTTTATATAAAGGCAAAATAAAAATATTTCCAGGTAAACAAGAACTGGAAGAATCTGTTGCTGGCAGACCCACCTAACAGAAAACACTAAAGTAAGCAAGCTCTCCATGGTGAAAGCAAGTGACATCAGAGGTGACTTGAATGCGCATGAGAAAATGTGGTGAGTACATGAAGGGAATTACTGCACATGAGCTGTTACAAAGGAACATAAAGGCACATTTCTTCTTCCTTCTCTCAACGGGCTTAAAAAGCAACAACACGTGCAGTGTTACCTGGGAGCCTTTACCACAGATATATAATACATGTGACAGTAACAACACAAATGAAACTGGAATAGAAGAACTCAAGCTGTTTGAGAGAAAGGAACTGGCTAGAGATACTAAATCAAATCCATTGAAAGAAATAAGAACCAGGAAAGGTAAAAAAGGTTAATGCTGAGATTATAAGTCTTTACCACCACACCTCAGTCCCAATTTATTTTATAAAGCCAGTAGTATCATAATACTACATAGAATAGTATCTTTGTGAACGGTGTCAAAGTCAACATGATACTAGAAAAAAGCACAGTTATAAAAAGTAGTATTCACTATAATCAAATGGGATTCATTCCAAGAATGAAGAGTTAATCCAACATAAAAATCAATGTATAACAAAATAAAAGACAAAACCACACAATCATCTCCACAGATGTAGCAATGCACCTAGGAAACTCAAACAGCAGTCCATAATAAAGCAAAAAAACAAACTATAAACTCAGAACAGTAGTGAACTCCCTTCAGCTATTAAAAAAGACAAGTGGTATCTATTTAACCGAGATCATGCTTAATGGTAAAATAACAAAGGCCTTTTTATTAATTTAAAAAAAAAAAAAAAGACATTGGGGGGGTGGGGTGGTGAACCAGGAAGATCACTGCAAGCTTTGAGGCCAGTCTCGACTACATACTGAGTTCAAGACCAGCTTCAAGACCAGCCTGAACTACACAGCAAGACACCATCTCCCCAAAGCAGCAACAATAATAAAAAAGAAAGAAAGCCAGCCAGCCAGCTAGCCAAATGTCTCTATCTTATCAAATTTAGCCAAAGTGATTAGGCAAGAAATAATAAAAAGTAGCAGGTTGGAAAGGAAAAAGTAAAAACTCTGTTTGTAGGCAAAGGACATGATCACTTACATAAATCCTAAAAAATCTATTTAATAGCAACTAGAGTTAAGACAGAGCTCAGCAAAATTGCATGGCACAAGATAGATATGTAATAATCAACTTTATTTCTACAAACTAGCAAAGAACAGTTCAAGATGCAAATAGGAGACAATTCTATTTACCACATCATCATGAATTAATGTAGAATAAAATTAACTGGGCCAGTGAGATGGTTCAGTGGTCTAAAGCGTCTGCTTAGGAAAACTTAGGCAACTGCAGGGACCGCCGTTAGATCCCTGGCACCACATGCTGCGCCAGCCCCACCCCCAGGGCAGACTGAGCCAATCATAAAAAATAAAAAAGAATAAAATTAACCAATGAAATCTAAAATTTGTAGTGTATATTTTCTCCTCCCTCCCTTTGCCCCTTCCTCCCTTTCTCTTACTCTGTCCCCCCACCACACACACAGGCACACACACACAGCAACATACCCAGAAAACAGGCATCTAAGCTTAAGAGAAGCAGCGTTGTGGCAGGTTAGTATGCTGTAGACACAGCCACACTTGGCAAAGCACTCATGTGCACAACTGAAGGCAACACAGGTGAGGGCAGGACAGCTGAGGGACAGAGCTGCAGTGAAATGCAACATACATCTTAATGGCGGCCTCATGCAGCGTGGTACATACCCAGATAGGACCGTTTAGGAGGAACTTTGAGTTCTTCATCCTTACTGTCTGCAGCTACATTTTAAAAAAGAATAAAACAGAAAGAAAGACAAAAACAGACTGGTTTTAACACTGGTAAGCCATTGTTTCCCAGCCCTTTTTGCATTTCTTTAAAAAAAATCT
>PVKN010006785.1:0-16711 GCA_004027915.1 Capromys pilorides
ATATATTCTTTTAGAAATTATCTTTTCTTGACTTAAGGCATTAAACATGTTGCTTATTGGTATGAAGATAGTTACAACAATTTGGAGGAGTCACCAGATGGTGATATTCTATCTAATTTCTTATTCCAGTTATCTTCAGGTGTGTTTGTTGGCTAAATCTTGAGAATGGCTTTATCATTTTTCTATTACAGTACTACTTCCTGTAAAATTGAGCTATGGAAGATCTCATAGGGATGCAATCTGAGTGTGATGAAAGTTGTTTTCTAGATAATGACTCAGAGGTACATACCCTAACTTCAGAATAATTTATGGGGAAAGTGTCTGAAATCAAGCAAATATTCTCAGAAGGGAAATATTTCCTAAGTGGATGCAGCCAGGATGTAGATTTTAGTATTGCTACGTCAAAACCCAATGACTTACACATTGCTGTTGCTTACACATAAACTTTTCACAGCATATGATAAATGTTGCTTTGATATAGCAGGCACTACTCCCAGCAAAGCCCTGTGCCAGGGGACTCCAACCAGTAGCCACATGGCTGGTGGAAAAAGCTTTGGCTTTGGCTTTTCAGGAAGACTGCAGATTAAATTATTATGACTAAGTAGAGGTTAAAAATGATTTCTAAATTCTATGAGTACCTTTTATAGTTCAACTAGATAGGTTTATTAGATCAGAGGAAAAGAAGGAAATGATGACACAGTGAACCTCGATATTCCTCTTAGGAGATGCTCACTGAACTTTCAGCCTGTATGAAAAGGAAAGAGATTTATTCATGAGGAAGCACTTTCTACTTCCCCTCTGCTTTTTTGTCCTCTACTAGTAGTGGTTCAGCTACTAGTGCTGTGTCACAAACTACTGCAAAAATAGTGTCTTAAGATGAGACTGTGGATTGACTAAGTGCTTCTGCTGCTCTTGCCTGGGTTTGTTGATGCATCCGTGACAATCAAAGCCTAGCAGGTGGCTTGCTTTGCTATCCTTGACTACAGTCTCCCATGTTTGGATTCGTTGCTTATAGCTTGGCCTAGAATGTTTCTGGCAGGGGCAGCTAGGCTTTTCTATTCTTTTTCAGCAGTAAGCCTGGTTTGTCTGCATAGCCATGTCAAGGCTCTTAGGAAAGAGAGAAAGGGAGAGGAAGTAGTTAATGACTTGAGATCTGAGTTCAGCATGGGGCACATTTACTTCCACACCATCTGGAGGAGTTGGGAGGTCACATCATGAACGTGTAGACACAGAGAAAGAAGAAATTAAGGCCAAATTCTATTAATTTGAAACATATTTCCTACACATAAATATTGCAGTCTTGCTCATCTGTGTGTGTGTGTGTGTGTGTGTGTGTGTGCGTGTGTGTGTAAACCATCAAATGAGAAGAGTAGATGTGTCATGGTTTGGATTTTTGCATGGTGAACAATACAGTACAGGACATATGTTATAATATTAGTTGATAAGGAATCACCCAAGAAGCATACAAATGTAGCACGTCGATCCACACACTAAATACTAAAGACTCCAGCTAAGGGCTTGGATCCTGATATCCTGCAGGAGTTCAGAGGAAGGCCTAGAGCTCAAAACAATGCCTTCTACAAGTTCAACTGGAGGCCTAGAGCCACAACAACGACTCATGCAGACCTCCTTCCAGACTGTGCTGGGAAGGCCCAAAGGTCAGTAGTGGAAGCAAGGAAGTCTATGCCAGTGGGATGAAGGATCCAAGCTGGCAGGCTGAGGGATGTGAACTGGAGCCAGGAAGCAGCACTCAAGGTAAGCGCCAGAGCTCCATCAATAGAACAACAGCTATCCCAGCAACAGTGAGGTCCTGAGCTCCTCCGGTGACGAGGAAGACTGAGCTCCCATCAGGAAAGCCATTGCAGCAAGCTTCTTCATGAGGCTGAGCAATGCACTATCGTACCCTCTAGAGCCAGGAAATGATGCTCAGGATGAGGACTAGAGCTCCTCCAAAGTTCATCAGGAAAGCCAGCATGACAAGGTCCTCCAGAAGAACAGCAAGAGAACTAGCAGGTTTCAACAGTTTTAACAGCTCCAACAAGTTCTCCAAACAGCATCCCTAGCAGCGATCTGACAGTTTCTCCTATTCTGCTGTTTATGCTGCTGGCAACAATTCTCAGGTGGGCCTCCCACACTCAGCACCATGCTAGCTTAATTCAGCTGGGTGTAATAAGATGACCACCAGTTAGAAATCCACTGCAAGGTAGATGCTAGATGAGAAAGAAAATTCCTGGAAAAGGTCGGAAAAGTGAAATGTACAATGTAGATAACGGGGATGTTTTGGTTTGTGTATGGATGTTTTCCCAATACCTCAGGTGGTTAGAGGGGCTGGGATTTTTGGAGAGCTTGTGGTTGATCCATGATTCAATGCTGGGATTGTGGTTATGCATGCTACACTTGACCTAGGGTGGGTAATCTGCTTTCACTATAAGGGAGAGAAAGATCTCTCTCTCTCTCTCTCTCTCTCTCTCTCTCTCTCTCTCTCTCTCTCTACCTCTCTACCTCCCTGTTTGTTTGTATTACTTTTGCCATCTTCTAGAGTATGTGATTGATGCCTAGTGTAATGCTGGGATTAAGGGTGGGTGGTTGCTGGACCACTGTACTGATTAGATTGGCACCACCTTAATCGCAGCAGACTGAATACAATATAAAGAACAGAAATAGGCTTGTCTTCTCTCCTTTCTTGATTCGTTTACTGTCTTCCTCTGCCATGATTGGCTGTCCCTCTACCATGTACCACCCTACCTTGGAGCCAGGCAATTATGGGCTGAAATCTCTACAAACTGAGCTAAGTAAACCCTTCCCCTTTTAATGTTGGGCATTGAGTATTTTGTCTCAGTAGTGAGAAAATTAACTAAAACAGGGGGAACGTCTATATTCCCTCCATAAAAAGACAGTTTTTTTAGTGGAATAGTACAGGTCACCTCCCCTCAATCACTAATGCTCATTTTTGCATTTGCCAGGCTGTCATGTAGACTGAGTACCAGAAAAAAAAAAAATTGAGAATTTAGCAAACAAGAATATCAAGAACAACAAAATTCCTGGAGGAACCCATTTCCAAAGCCAATGTCCTTTCATCCCCATTCCCTTTCTACACTGAAGTTGCATGGAAGCCTCTTGAGCAATGCAGGCAAAAGTGACATTTCCATAAAGATACCTTTAAAATTATTGAGCCAGCCATTTTTAAACACAAGTTGTGAGGAGAAGCTACGTGGGGGTCTTAGTTGGATTAAGCACTTGGATTTCTGAAGGAAGTCTTCTTTTATATAAAAAGCTCCACAAAACTGGAAGGAAAGTAAAACACAGATTCTCAAGAGGACCATCAGTCATATTTACATGGTTAATACCGCTTGAGTACCAGCACATCCGGAAGGTCAAAATTTTGAGCAAATGGCGTGTTCTTTGAAGATTTTGATTACTTTTCAAATACCTACGGGAATATAAAGAAATAATCTATATGCCTAGTTCTGAGATGCACAGTGCTGCCGATCTGCTTGGGCATTTGACAGGTAGCTCCTCTGGGTCCGCAGGTTCGCTCTCTCTTTTCTCTCTTGAAGGCATCAGTGTCTGGAATGCCGAGTATCTACGGAATGGAAGGGGTGTCTGAGAGCCACAATTCAAGGGCTTGGAAGTTCAGTCTGTATTCGAATCCTGACTTTGCTCCTCACCAACTCTGTGAGCTCATCCTATTTAATCTTAGTAGAGAGATACTTCTTTCACCCAAGACCATACCAAAGGTTTAAGATAATGGATAACAAGTACCTAGCAAATACTTTCGACTCCTCAAGAAAGGCACTAGCACTAGTCTTTATGGAGCTAGTATGAAGATACTACAGATTTCTCAAGTTGGCTCACGTAAGCTTGTTTCAAGTTCAGGCTCAGGAAGCCATTGGATTGGCGGAGATCTCTTGTTTTCTTACTGCTCAGAGGAGAGAACCAGTGGTGGGATTATCAGCGCAGGGGGGATACTATCCGTGCCAGTGGGGCCACCCAAAAACAAATCAATTGCCAGATATGTTACTTCTTTTTCACATCTGTATTTTGATTTTTAAGTCAGTTATATTTTAGTTGGGAAGGAAAGGCCACAGAAATAATTAAAATGCAGCAAGTGCATATTCAAACGCTAAGCATGGAATTTTAGGACCAGGAGATTTAAAGTGAAGTCAGTCAAAGCTGAAGTGGCTCTTGAAGGCTGGATTCACTCACAATGAGTGAAAGATGCTTAGAGGTAAATACAGATGAAAAAAAAAGTCAGAGAGAGATAAGGAAGGAAGCTGATCGGACAGAGCAAAGCTAGATGACAGCGGGCTTTGAAAGCCAATCCTAAGGTTCTTCTTGGGGCAGGAACCAAAAATTCCACCCACAGTTTCCAAAGAAGTGAGAGGAATCCTAGGGATTGGAGCCTGAGGCAGAGCCTGGAGCGGTGCTGGTTGCGTGGTGACAGAAGCTGACCTGCCGGGTGGCAGGGGGAGGGGCAGAAGAAATGGCGAAGTCCTCAGGCGCAGAGCTGTGTAGAGCTGTATGTTCTGAAGCCCTTCCTATTGAGACTGATTGGCTCAGGACTATTCTGATTTAAACACCTGTTTGGGGCAAAGAATTGGAAGGCCGGAGTTGTCTTGTTGGATACTGGGTGGATGAGCTTAGATTGTTTTTCTCTATGTCAACTTCTCAGCAACCAGGGTATTGCCTATTAGATGCTTGTGGGCAAAGCATCTTCATTCCTGTGTTTAAGAAATAGAAAGAACACCCATATGTCTCTCCTGGAAGCTCACACAATAGCTGCAATTTCTCATATACCTGAAGTCTGTAATAAAACAGAGGATAGTTTCTTTCCTTATCCTTGGGCGAGGGCCAGATAGAAAAGTGGGATGTGGGATGGAACGCCGTGGGTCATCCCCCCAATTATGAATGTTCATTTTTGCCTTCCCCAGACTGCCAATTACAGACGAGCTGGCCCACACAGTATCACCAGCAAAATGTAAGGGCAAGGAAGTAGGCTTGTGATGCTACACTTCTCTGTCAACTAAAGGAGGAGATCTTCTGTGTTTCTCTGTGACTTCTAAATAAGGGGTAACCATGGTTCCAAGTTGCCAATCAGTGTAGAACAAAGGGAGCAAAAGACTGAACTGAAGATGCTTACTAGTCGGCACTTTCTCTTTTCCTTTTTTTTTAATGGAAAATATCTGCATCTACATGCTAAAGCTCCAGGGAACACGTGGCACTGCAGAGAGGGCCAAGCCCTCTAGATGCTCTGCTTTCTCCTGCCTGTGCATACCTAGGACAAAGCAGAATTTGTAAATTAGGCTCAGTGAGAGTTAAGAATAACAACTAATAATTAAGATGGAAAGAAATTGAACAGTATGCTGTCATGAAAGTTACGTGACTGTGGTCTTTTTCTCTTGAACACATCCAGACAACTTATGTGTGGCTCAGGGTTGACAGCAGGTAAGTGGCACTGTGATAAGTGAGACCAGGCCAAGAAAAAGAAGCAAGCATAAGAACAGGATGGGATACAGTCTATAAAACAAGAGTGTCAGCTTGTCAAGATGCTAGGCAGAAGTGTGCCAGACATGTTCAGGATGCAACAACAAGGCCGAAGTGTGAGCAAGAAGACCGGAGGAATAAGCACTGAGTGGGGACAAAAAGAAGGGCCACAGAAAGCCTTGTGGGTCATCTCAATGAATTTGGCTTTTCCTTTGAGCATGCTGGGAAGCCAGTGTGAGGCTCTAAGAAGCGTAAATGTCCACTCATCCAGGGGGATAGATGGGACGGAAATGGTCACGACCACCTGTGCATCTGCCACTGTTATTCTACATAACCAAAGTGTGCTAATAAAGGTGTGAAAAAATCAATCCAGGTGAAGGATAGTGCCCTAAATTAACTCATTCAACTGTTTAATGAACTTCATTCAGCGTTTGCTCTGTGGAAACAGATGGTTGAATGCCTATTTATTTTACTGAATATGGTAGTGTCTTGGTTACCTTTCTCCTGGGTGAGACAAAATACCTGACACCCAAAGTTAAAGGAGGAAATGTAGCTGGGCTGTAGTCCCAGCATTTGGGAGGCTGAAGCAGGAGGAACTCTGGGAGTTTGAGGCTAGCCTGGGCTACATGGTGAGTTCAAGATTAGCCTGAACTATATAGCAAGATCATTTGAAAAATGAAAAACAGGAGGAAACACATCCCACAACCTCTTCCTTCAACCAGGCCATCTCCTTTTTCATTACGTCCCAATAATGCCATTGAGTTATGATTCCATCAATGATCAAGTCACGGAGTTGGAGCCCTCATGATTCATTATATTTCCAAAGAACCCAATCCCTCATCATAGCTCTATTGGGAAACAAGCTCCCAGTACCAAGCTCTCTGGAGACATTCCATGGCCAGTCTATAGCGCTGAGCTAGGGACAAGCTTGCCGGGTGCACCCTGACCATCTAGAGCCAAGCATAAGTGACAGTATAACTGCCTGGGCCAGCGTCAGCAGCTCAGTGGCGGGGTGAATGGATCGTGGTGGGAAAGTCTGTACTGCATTTTGTGGGAGTTTGTAAAGCTACTCTAGGAAAGGTGAGTGGGAAGGATCTTTTTTTCCTTCTATGTCAAACACATAGGTGTTTCACTCTTTAAAAGGTGAGCAGAGATGTGGGGCATTGCCAACTTTTGCATGCAGTGTCCCCTGGGGACAGTGCTTCCCCAGCATGCCACATCTACATAGTGCATCCAGGACCAAAGGGGTTGAGGGATGAGAAGGAATACCCCAGGGAGGAGCTGCTGCTCTTAGAACACAGTCAAAGTGTACCTTCTCCACCCTATACGCACATACACAGCCCTTGGAGGGTCTCGGAGGACGTATATTTAATAAAACAACCACTCAATTTCCTTTAAGATTTCTTCCTCTTGAGAAGTTATCACCCAGCAGAAATTCATGGACTACCACAGGAGCTGATAAATACTTGTGGGATTGGGAAGTGTTTCTGAGAAAGAAATGAGCTTTATTGATGAGCTTTAAATTAACTCATTTTTTTCCCAAGCCCTCTTGGAGAGTCTAGGTGAGAATGTCTGTAGTTCCTTTGTATATACTATTGCAGAAGGTCTGTGCTTGCAGTCTGGGGCCTGTGGACCACGATTCTAGGATATCCCAGGTCTCAAGACCTAGAACACTTATGGAAAATAGTCTGCAAACACTAGCTTTGAACTGGGGTCTATATGTGAGTCATGCATGAAAGCTAAATAGCTATAATGGCTAGTGGCATTCCCTGAGGAAGGGTTAGTACAAACTTCCTCCTGCTATGAATTTCCCAGAGCTGATATAAAAGTGACCACAAAGTGGGTGGCTGGAAACTTCAGTAATCTCATTTCTCATGGTCCTGGAGGCCGAAAGTCCAAGCAAGGCGACATTTCCTTCTGGGGCTCCAGGGGTGAGATCTTCCTTGATACTTCTAGTGGCTCCAGGAGATCTTGGCTTCTGCCTGACTCATCTGCCCCGGGCACATTGTTTTTCTTCATCAGTTTCAAGCTCCCACTATGTCACTCTCATAAGGACACTTGTCATTGGGTTAGGCAGTGCTCTAGTGGGTCCTTAATTATACCTGCAAGCATCCTCCCTCCAAATAAGTTCACATTCACGGGCTCTAGGGTTTGAACATACTTTAATCTTTTGGAGGATATTGTGCAACTTACTATGCCCTGCCCAAACAGAAAACAGTGAGAGAATCAAGAGAACAATTTGTGAATAAACGCAAAACGTTGGAGAAGACTGCTGGTATCGTGTGCTATGCGTACAGGTGTTGCAGACAGCGCTGCCCCGGCCCTGCCCACAGTTCCTCATTCTCAGACTCACCGTGGTTTCCACCTGTTTGCAGCACTTAATTTCTGGCTGAAGGTGTTCCTGGTGGGTGGATTGCATTCTGTCCAACAGCAGACAAAGCACACTCAAACTGCCACAGATTTGATATTATGGAAAAAAGCTGTTAACCAATAATGGGTAGGAATTGGGACAACATAGCCCAGCTGCTCAAAATGAAAGTCCAACAGCAAGTTCTAGTAAGCCTTCAGAAGTCCCCAGGGGGCTTAGCCATAGCAGTAGCCATCTCTTTACCTACCCGGTAGCAACTTCTTCCTTTCTTCTCTTCATGTTCTTTCTCTCTGACAAGTGCTTCATGTAATCACTTTCCCAGTAAACAACCTGCGCTCAAATTCTTGGCTCAGAATCTGCTTCAGAGAAACTGAACAGAAGATTCATCTGAATCCATTGCCAGCATCTATTGAGTATTGTCCTAAGGACTTTATTGTATCAGATTTATTCATTAGCAATAGCCAATTGAGTCTCCCACTATTATCCTCTTTTCCTAGGCGCTGAAACAGAAGCTCAGGAAATGGAAACATTCTTTTTCAGAATTCACAGATTAGCAGTGCCTGGAAAGCTGAGATTTTCACGAGTTCTATTGGACTCCCAAAACCCAGGCCCTTAAGCTTTCCATTAGAGCTGATTTCCATGCTACACCTCCAACCTTCAACTCCCCAGAAAATAGGCTCAGGGGTGGAAGGTTGTGTCTGAGTGATGGCGCAGAGCTGCCAGTTTCAGTAGGCATATGGGAGTGATGCAGGCAGAGTTGGTCAGAAAGAGAAATTAGATTTTGATTGACTCACAAAAGTCTCATCTATTTCATTGTGAGTTCAGAGGCTGGAATGGCCCTTTCCGTGTGCCTCGTCTTGAGGAAAAGCACCCAATTCTTTATATTCTCCTAGGACAAAACAGTCAAGGCACGCATGTGCCCTGTTATTGGGGAGAGAGCTCAACCCTGGGTGTGGTAGCTCTGCTCAACACAGGGTGATTTCTGGAGGGTAGCTCAACTGAGCCTTCAGCTAGCACCATTCTCAGGAGTTAGGTGATGGATCATGGGGAGAGTATCTCATTGCCTCACTGGTTCACCCTTCACTGGTTGCATGTGATTTTTTTTTTTTTTCTTGTGAGAACAACTCTTCCAGAATTCTGGTAGATCTCACTCAGGAAACTTCTAAGAAAGAGGTTAGTGCGATGAATTTGAAGCCTCGTCATAGTAGCAGGCTTTAAGCCCACGACTCATCTATACATTCTCAATTTATTTCACCCTCAGCTATCATTTTTGCTGGTCTGGGTACTTTATTTAATGGTATCATCCAGATTCTCAACCCAGAGTTTCCTTAGCACTAACCAATATGCCGTTCTCATGCCCTGGCTGCATTATCCATTTACTGTCACAACTAGACAAGGGAGGACCAAGATACCCAATTTGGTGACCTCATGTCAAGCATATTCTTCCCTCTCCCCACTCTGCAACAATAGCATTGGCTTTTCTCAATGATTAGAGTCAACTGTTTCTGCCAGGAGAGAGATAAATTGATTTGCTTCTTGTCTTTTGGCAAAAGAAACCTTAAGTGACTGGGTACAGCCCAGTAGCCAACAGTTTAATAGGACTCTTGCTTGACCCCTTGGTGCAAGTGATTTTATTCTGGGATCTTGAACTTGGAAATGATTGAACTAGACTGATGGGAACCATAAGGGCACCCCTGGGCACTTGGCTCCAGATGTTTAGCATACATTTTGGAGACACAATGTCATCTAATACTAACTGACTAAGATGAGAAAAATCGAGACAGAGAGAGAGAGAGAGAGAGAGAGAGAGAGAGAGAGAGAGAGAGAGAGAGAGAGAGAAGCACTCCTCCAGTGTACCAACTCCAAATGGACAGCTGAGTTGCATCTTCAAAATCCAATGCAATTCATCTTCAAAGGTTCATATCTATCAGGCCAGCTACTTCAAGATGGTGCAGTAATGGGACCAGTCAATTCCATGGTCATGTGATCTTGTCACACTTTTTTGCTGTCAAGTGGATTCTTTGGTGACAGCCATGCAGGACTCATGCCTGTGAGTCTGATGCTCTGTAAGCACTCAGACAGTGCTGCCAGCTGAGGCTATGTGGGAGCAAAAGCAAGGCATATACTCTGAAATGAAACTACATGTCTGTCAGAATCAACAATAGTCCTTTTTGGGGTAGAATGATTTCTATGTAGTCACCACCTCACTCTGTGGTGACTCTAGTCAAGGGGTGATGTTATATGAGGGCTATGGTGACAAAGACTTCAAGTGAGCTTACACAGGGCTTGGGGAACAAGAATGATCTTTCAGGGTACTGTTAGTATAAGGAAGAGGGCTAGATCTTTATACATAGTCCCCAACAACCAGTCCTTGGATGATGGTTGTTCTCCATAAGACAAAAAACTGGGAAAGATAGTGATGGCTCCCTCCAGCTGACACAGACTCCCAGAAGGCACTGCAGCTAAAGGCTGTCAGCAGGGGAAGGATCTGGTAGCAAGGCATTTCCTAGGGCTCCTTTATCTTCAATGAGTGTGACTCTAATTTCTATTTTTTCCTTCCATGGAGAAATGGATCAGCCCCAAGTGGCCCCCCAACTAAATGCAGTTAGCAAATTGCTGGTGGCTTTAGTAGGAACTATTTTGATGGTGATGGAGGAAGGAAGAATTCAGACGGTTAAGAAGCAACGATGAAGTAAGAAAATCTGGATCTCTTTTGCAAGAAACTTGTTGGATAAGAGGAATTATGTAGCATTTAAAGGGAGAATGATGTAAGATGATCCTTCTTTCCCCAGTGAGAGTACTTCCAAAATAGGTGACTGGGGTTATGAGGGAAATTTGGAAGGATTTTCTCTGTGTGAAGCTAATTAGGCCCCAGAGGAACTGTATCTACAGCTCCAGCTTCATTAGTACCATCCCTGCTGAAGCAACTGGCTGGAGAGCAACCAGGCTTTGGGCAAGCACTAATGGTAAAATCTTAGGGTAATGGAGCGGCCCAGTTGCAGCATTTACTAAATCAGATAGAGAGGAGGCTTTATGTGTGTGTTCTACACAAAATGTTGTATCACAGTGAGTAAGATCTGACACTAGAGAGTCTGAATGTGGAGGGTTGGCTGAAACTTGGAACAAGCACTCCTATAGGGCAATAAAAAATTAAAGATGAACATCAGGGACTCTGGGTTATTCTAATGGGACAGATTTGAAGAAGGTCAATGAGTTCAGTTATAGTCAGAGAGTTTCATGTCATCAATTCAGCAGGACCAGTGTAATTTTAAAGCATCGTTTTCATTTATACATTTATTTAGTGTGGAAAACATGGAGAACTGAGCTCATTACGTTATAACTATAGTGGATGAGGGCAGCTGGAATGGACATCAACTCAGGGACTATTTAAATAATCTCCTAAGCCCTGTATTTTTTTACTATTATTTTTTCTCTGCTGAGAAGATCTCTCCTCAGTTAAATCAGGAAAGAGTCAAGATTTCTTATGCAGGGCTAGCAGTAGAAACTGAGCTACCTAGAACCGCTTTCATCTAGTTGTATGTGTGAGAGTGTGGGTCTCATTTTACTAATGATGTGGATATTAGAAGCATTACATGAGCTAAATGAGGGGTTGCCTGGGTGAAGGAGGGTCAGGCAGACAGATTGTTCCTCAGCACTGTAGGAACATCCCTCCATAGAAGGCGACCTAGTCTGGCCTCACCCTCAGCAATGCCGAAGGCTCCTCGAAGCACTGGAAGCTGCTGCTCCTCACGCCTCTCAAGCTCATCCCATGTCCCCTTCTCTTCCACCCTTTAGACCTCAGAGCCTAATGCAACTGTTAATAAGTCACTGTTGCACCTCAGCTGGATACTTCCTGTGATTGTCTCTCAATCCCCTGATTACTACCTTTAGGTATACATTCTAATTTGCAGTTACTTATTTGTTCACCCATTGCACTCACTTGAGTTCAACCTCCACAAGGGCAGCGACCAAGTCTACATTGTTTCACAGGCAATCCCAAGGCTGTTACCTTGCTAATTATCCATTAAATTTGTGTGACTTGACTAGGTGAAGACTTGACTTAAAGGAGGTCATAAGGCCAAGGCAGCTCTTCATTTTAAAGCCATGGGGTTGATCTTTCCTCTGCCATTCATCAGCTCAGTGATCCAGCACAGTTTTTCAACCCTGGGTCTCATCCAGAACACGGAAAGGTTAGAAAAGTTTCACATAGGCCAGAGTTGTGTGGCTGCAACTGACCTTGCACATCTGGAGTTTCATATGTGTTAGTCCACACTGTTGCTTCACACCAAGAGCTTCTCATTCTAACTGGTTTATATATCTTATTTTTCATACAGCAACTTGTGTTGACCCCAGGCATATCTATGGCCAAAACAGAACAAGCTCTTTTTGGAAAAAATATGGCCGCATAATTAAATTCCCACCATTTCCAAAACCACTTTACAGGGAAAATATGGTTTGTCAGTGTAGAAATCCTCAATACAAATTAAGTTAAGCATCAAGGTTTATTCAAAATAGTTATGAGTGATTCAGGAAATCCAAAGCTTTTGTGGTCTGTTAAAAAAATATTTCAAGTGCTTAAAGAAATGACAGTATTTACCAAGGTATCAACTTGTTCTTTCATGATAAGAACAAAGACATTGAAAAGTTGAGAAATCCCCTGTACAGGCTCACTGGGGAGGAGGAGAGCATCAAATTCCCAATACATATGTTCTGTGAACTGAGGCCAAGGAGAAAGCCACAGACCAGGGGTCACTGTGGCTCACAAGAATGCATGGCCCAGACCCAAGCTGAGCTGCTTGCTGAAGGTTCCCATCTCTTTGTGTAAGTCAGTGCCATTTTCCTAACTACCACAAGCAGAAGGAAGGAAGTCCTTACTTTTCTCTGGAAGTCTGTGGTGTCAGCAAGTCTTTTCTGGTATGAAGATGTTTGCTGGTATCCAACTGTTCATTTCATCACCCTTCCGTCTCTAGTGGTGACACCCAGAAGGAAACAAATAAGAAGTGAGTAACTTCCTTAAGACACAGAGCTTGTTTTCATTTGTAGCATTATTTATGTTTTCTTAAGCAAGTTGGAATCAAAATTTAGTTGACATAATAAGAGAGAGGAGAAGGGGATATAGGGACCAGTAGGAAGAGGGTGAATATGAAAATATGTTACAAACATTGAAACCACACCCAAACCACATGAAACCAGTGGGGAGGGCTGGCCATGGGGAGTGAAAATGACCAAAGTAAGTTCTGTGCATGTAGAAATCTGACAAAATGAAAACTCATTAATCACATAACCAATAAAAGAGTACTAAAGAAAGAATAAAAATGATGGCATACAGTTAAAACCAATACACACTCAGTTCTGGAAAGCTGTCTGTGTTATGCACGTACAAAAACTAGAGTCCATTTTTTTTTTTTAAACTAACTAACTAACCAACTAACTCTCATAGTATTGAACTGCTGCTGGGATAAAGAGGCAGGGAAAGACTGGAAACAAGATGTAGGACAAGAACTCAAAATACCCAATTACCTGAGAGTGTGATTGAGAAATGATGGCCCCTACCCCAAGTGTCCAGGCTGCTGGATGAAAACTTCATCGCCCTGACCTTAGAAAGCTCAGCCCCTTTATTCATAGAGACTACAACAAAGTCTTCACCACTGGCTCAGACTCACAGGGCAGTTTTGTGATTTAAGAGAAATTAGAAACCTGTAAAAACAGGCTTAGCTATTTTCTTGTTGTTGACACAGAATACCTAATACCCACAAGTTAAAGGAAGATATGTCTATGTTGGCTCAGTTTGTGCATGTTTTTGAGGATTCAGTCCATAATTGGCTGGCTTCAAGGCAGAGTAGCGTGGCAGAGGGGCATCACAGAGGAGAAGTATTTCATGGTATAGCAGTGGGGAACAGAGAGATCAAGGGAGGAGGAGGGACAAGGCTTCACCTCCCAATATCACACCCAGCTATAAATCCACCCGTGGACAAGCCCAGTGATGAGTGTCACATACTCATGTTCCTGTCACCTCCCTAGAGCCCCATCACGAGTGCTGTGGGCTTTCAGGGGTGTCTAAATCACAACAAGGATGTGTTCTGGGTGGGGAAGACTGCTTTGAAGATTTGAAATCCATCAAAATTGGTTAGACAGCTCTTTCAGCCAATATGCAGTGGTTAAGAAGGGTGTGTATATGAAGATTTTAGCTTCCAGCTCTTATAAGCACAAAGAAAAAATATTCCTAAGTGTAAGTTCATCCTTCACAGACAGAAATGTCTATTTCCTAGCTCCCTCTTAGGGCTGAGGAGACAGCTCTGTAGCACAAGTGCCTGCCTGGCAAGTGCAAGGCCATGAGTTTGAACTCTGGTCCTGAAACAAAACAAAACAAAAACAAAACAAAAAAAACTTTGAAAGTCCTAGTTCCCTCTTAGAACTCACCAGGATGAAGAGACCACTTTCCCTTCTCTTCTTCTTTCTTTCACTTGTGTCTTCCAACTCTTCTGCTTATATCCAACCATACAGGTCTTTATGAATGTTTCTTTAGGGTCCTAAGCTAGGAGCTGGACCCTTTTTTACTTCTAGTTAGGAAGAATGGATTTTCTTTCAGCCAAGAACCTTCTAAAGATGAGTCTTAAAACTTCACTTCTCTTAATTCCCTACATGTATTTGAAAATATGTGTATGGTAGGCAATATAGAAACCTAGCTAATACAAGATTTCTTTAAAAATTGAGAGTATCACTGATAATATTATGCACACTTGTTCATTGTTCCTGTCTTACTCAACTCCACGGCTGAGCTCATGTATAAGCATCTAAGCTCTTATTTGCATTACAGTTCAGAAAGCCTCAATAGCATTCTGTTCTTGGTCATGTATAACAGACAAAGCAATTTATCTGCTGTTCTTGAGAGCATCTTTTGCCAGGGCAGAGAGTGGAGGACACATACAAGAACAGCATCATGGATGGGAGGCACCACCGATACAATGTGAAGCCGAGCCTGGTCCCTCTCCTCACTCCAGCTCAGCAGATGCTCACTTTTAGCCAAAAGAAGCCTCTGTATCTAGTAGGTTACACCCCTGACATTCTCAGTCTGGCCAAGGGCCAAGAAGTTCGAGGTTACTCCTTTCTTTTTGTATGTTCTATTCACTTATATTTTGCTCTTTGCATAGCACCAGGCATTGGGCCAGCTGCTAGATGGGCCTTGGCAAATAATATAAACCCAAGTGCTGCTCTTGAGAGGTTTATAGTCTAGGGCCAGCAGTAAGAAGCAAATGTACAGGTAGTCAGTTGGGGTTAGGTCTACAAGGAAAGCAAATGGAGCTCTGTGCTGGAGAATAGCCGGGGAGCAGCCCCATGCAGGCAGGGCAGGGCAGGGCAGGGCAGGGCAGGGCAGGGCAGGGCAGGGCAGGGCAGGGCAGAGCAGCTTGTCCATACAAGGCAGTGTGCAGAAGGAGGTGGGCCACTACTCCACAGGAGATGTGAGTCCAAAGCAGAGAGCCCTGCAGATGTAAAACCATGACCCGGAAAGTGAGTCAGAATCTAAGGAAAACCTTGAACGAGGAACTGGTCATTTCATTTCACCAGTGTCTTCAGCAAGGGTTTTCTGGCAGTCCGTGCTCAAGAGAAGGATCTCTGTTCTAGTAGTTGACACAATAGCATAGTGCGATGAATATTTTTCTTTAACTGATGCTATTGAAATCTGGAAGCAAAAGGAAGAATCAAAAAGAAGGGAAGAGAAAGAAAAAGAAAAAGAAAAGAAATATAGTCTAGGTGAAACACAGTTCACCAAGAAGTAAGTAAATAATATATTCTGGTCGCTAATAATTCCATTTTTATTAAGTTTTGACAGTCTGGGTTTTAGTTTGTTATCAGCAGGCACCTTCGAGAATAGTAATAAGAGGGGTAAGAGGTTTCAAAATGCATTGTGGTTCACCAGAGATGTTCAGGTCCTCAGCAGAACTGTAGACAGGAAAGCGGAAGCCAACTGAGCTCAGATGGTACCGAGAGCTCTTCAGTGCTTTGACTATGAGAAGGTTACGGCCTTGTAGGTCCTCTCTTGCATTTCTCTAGCAGTCCCTCTTCCTTTGGAAAACTGTCCTCATCCGCATTGTTGGGGCAATGGTCCTGTCTGCCCTGACTCTAGGATTAGCTCACAATCCAAGACTAGTTAGTTGGAGAAGCCAGACTACAGGGATTGGTGCAGCCAGGATGCATGACTAAAGCAAAGCTCATCGGAGCTCTTCCGTGAGATTCAGTATGTGCCAGCTGAAGAGCTTTGTCCTATTCTTCTGGGATTAGGAACTGTAAGGATATAATGAGCTCAGGGCCATAATTACTTGTGAATATTTTGCTCCTTGATTCCCAAGAAAGCTGGAGATTAAAAACCAGTGGGTGACATCATACCATAGTGATATCTGTGCACCTATGTTCATAGCAGCACAATTTGTGATAGCCAAATCCTGGAAACAACCAAAATGCCCATCATCTGAAGAATGGTTGAAAAAGATGTGGTATTTTCACAAAATGGAATATTACTCAACTATACAGGATGATAGACTAGAAGACTTCATTTATAAATGAATGTACCTTGAACATATACTCATTAGTGAAATAAACCAGACCTACATATGCCAATATCATATAGTCTCCCTAATATAAGGACTCAAAAGAAGAAAATAAATAAATAAATAAATATTGGGTGGTACCAGGAATCAATCTCAGGACCTTGCATTTTCTGCATCCCCAACCCCTATAAATTTTTTATTATTATTTTTTAGAAGAGTGACTTAAATACAAAATGTATTTGGAAGAGTTAGAAAAAAACTAAGGTTTATTGCAAGTGTTAATGTTTAATTGTTTGACTCATCTTACATATCT